>JABTXL010020373.1:0-96148 GCA_025134845.1 Neodon shergylaensis | reverse complement strand
CTTTCTTTCTTTCTTTCTTTCTTTCTTTCTTTCTTTCTTTCTTTCTTAAGATTTCTGCCTCCTCCCCTCCACCGCCTCCCATTTCCCCCCCTCCCCCAATCAAGTCCCCCTCCCTTGTCAGCCCAAAGAGCAATCAGGGTTCCCTGCCCTGTGGGAAGTCCAAGGACCACCCACCTCCATCCAGGTCTAGTAAGGTGAGCATCCAAATTGCCTAGGCTCCCACAAAGCCAGTACGTGCAGTAGGATCAAAAACCCATTGCCATTGTTCTTGAGTTCTCAGTAGTCCTCATTGTCTGCTATATTCAGCGAGTCCGGTTTTATCCCATGCTTTTTCAGACCCAGGCCAGCTGGCCTTGGTGAGTTCCTGATAGAACATCCCCATTGTCTCAGTGAGTGGGTGCACCTCTCGCGGTCCTGAGTTCCTTGCTCGTGCTCTCTCTCCTTCTGCTCCTGATTTGGACCTTGGGATTTCAGTCCGGTGCTCCAATGTGGGTCTCTGTCTCTGTCTCCTTTCATCGCCTGATGAAGGTTAATATCCAGGAGGATGCCTATATGTTTTTCTTTGGGTTCACCTTCTTATTTAGCTTCTCTAGGATCACGAATTATAGACTCAACATCCTTTATTTATGGCTAGAAACCAATTATGAGTGAGTATATCCCATGTTCCTCTTTTTGGGTCTGGCTTACCTCACTCAGGATAGCGTTTTCTATTTCCGTCCATTTGCATGCAAAATTCAAGAAGTCCTTGTTTTTTACTGCTGAGTAGTACTCTAATATGTATATATTCCATACTTTCTTCATCCATTCTTTCATTGAAGGGCATCTAGGTTGTTTCCAGGTTTTGGCTATTACAAACAATGTTGCTATAAACATAGTAGAGCATATACTTTTGTTGTATGATAAGGCCTCTCTTGGGTATATTCCCAAGAGTGGTATTGCTGGGTCCAGGGGTAGGTTGATCCCGAATTTCCTGAGAAACTGCCACACTGCTTTCCAGAGTGGTTGCACAAGTTTGCATTCCCACCAGCAATGGATGAGTGTACCTCTTAATCCACAACTTATCCAGCAAAGGCTATCATTGGTGTTTTTTATTTTAGCCATTCTGACAGGTGTAAGATGGTATCTTAAAGTTGTCTTGATTTGCATTTCCCTGATCGCTAAGGAAGTTGAGTATGACCTTAAGTGTCTTTTGGCCATTTGAACTTCTTCTGTTGAGAATTCTCTGTTCAGCTCAGTGCCCCCTTTTATAATTGGATTGATTAGCATTTTACAGTCTAGTTTCTTGAGTTCTTTATATATTTTGGAGATCAGACCTTTGTCAGTTGCAGGGTTGGTGAAGATCTTCTCCCAGTCAGTGGGTTGCCTTTTTGTCTTAGTGACAGTGTCCTTTGCTTTACAGAAGCTTCTCAGTTACTGGAGGTCCCATTTATTCAATGGCGAGGGGATGCTTTTTTTTTTGATCCAGTATATATGGTGTTCTGTATGCTTCTTGAATATACAAAGGAATATCTTTCTTTATGTTGGGAAAGTTTTCTTTCATAATTTTGTTAAAAATATTTTCTGGGCCTTTGAGCTGTGACTCTTCTCCTTCTTCTATCCCTATTATTCTTAGGTTTGGTCTTTTTATTGTGTCCCATATTTCCTGAATGTTTTGTGATGAGAATTTGTTGGCTTTGCTGTTTTCTTTGATCAGTGCGTTTATTTTCTCTATGGTGTCCTTAGAATCTGAGATTCTTCCTTCTATCTCTTGTATTCTATTGATTATGCTTGTTTCCGTAGTCTCTGCTCGTTGACCTAGATTTTCCATATCCAGCCGGTCCTCAGTTTGTGTTTTCTTCCTTGCTTCCATTTCAGTTTTCAATTCTTGAACTGTTTCCATTACCTGTTTGATCGCTTTTTCTTGGTTTCCCAGGGTATCATTTACGTATTTACTCATTTCTTCAAACTTTTTGTTATACTTCTCATCCATTTCTATAAGGTCATTTTTTACATGTTGTTTAAGGGAATCTATTGCTTTCATAAAGTCAATTTTTTCCACTTCTTCTCTGCTAGGGTGTTCAAGTCCTTCTGTTGTAAGATCATTGGGTTCTGGTGTTTTCATGTTCTTTTTCAGATTATTGGGTGAATTCTTGCCTTGGTCCCTGCCCATCTCCTCCTACCAATGCTATCTAATGGGTCTTTTAAAACAGGGTCAGGTTTCCCTGCTGGCCAGGGGCCTTGCTTACAAAATGCCCCCACTCTGTTTCCTGGCTCCCGCTATGGGCCAAGATCCCTCTCACCACTCAGAAGGGTCTTCCGGAACAGGACCAGTCTCCCCGTTCACCAGGGATCTCGCCAACAAAAGGCCTACCACTCTGCAGGCCAGCCACCAAAACAAAGAAATTCCCGCTGCCCTCTGCCCCGAGCACCCGACCCAGTGCCCAAACAGGCTGAACTAGGTGGTCCTGCGGGCCCCGCGGAAGGGATGGAGAAGGAAGGAAGCCCCTGGGCACAAGTTGGGATGGGTCAGGGATAGAGAGGTCGCAGCAGAGGAGGAGCAGCCCCAGCAGAGGGGAGCAGCCCTCACAGACTGACCGGGGAGTCAAGGGGGTCGGGGAATGCCCCCCCCTCCATTTCCTGTGTCCCGCTGCGGGCCAAGAACACTCTCACCACTTGGGAGGGTCTTCAGGGACCAGACCAGGCTCCCCATTCGCCAGGGACCTCGCCAATAAAAGGCCTACTACTCTGCAGGCCAGCCCCCAAAAAACCTACTTGGTTTAATTGTAGTGGGACGATCTGCTCTCAGTGTGGGCTTCACTGTTTCATGCTTGTACCATCCTGCGTCGGCTGCCTCTGTGCGCCGGTCTCCCCGCCGCGTGCGTCTGCATGCCGGTCTCTCGCCGCGCGCTTCAGTTTAGTTTTCTTTCCTAGCTCTATTCTGTCCTGCCATAGGCCAAAGCAGCATCTTTATTAACCAATAGTAATAAAACATATTCACAGCACACAGAGGGTAATTCCACATCAAATAAAAATTACCTAGTCTTGTTTATATGTAAAATTTAGAGACATAAGATTTAAATATTGACCACTAAAATAGTTTTATTTGGGTTCACATAAGTAGGAGCCTTAACTTAGTTTTAGGAAAGGAAACATCATTATGATTTCTAAAACATTTTTCTAATCTATACATGTTCATAGAAGATTCTTTGGTGGATATTAAGACTTAACACAGTTATTAGTAGCACATCTCTTTTCCACACAGAAGAACAGGTATACCTCAGGTGCCATGGCACATCATCAGACATTCACTGAATACTGTTTAATCTTTAACTTTCTGTGCCATGTGTATAAAGTGGTGGTAATTACTGCTATGTAAATTTTGAATTATGCTAGACTTTTCATAAGAAAAGGGGTTTTAAAGTTAGTTTTAAAGGGAGAGAATCTATAAATAAACATAAACATTTTGTAGTTACTATGGCCTTACAGTCCTTGTTGAAGTTCAACACCAGTGCTTGGTATTGACATGATTGTGGGAAGAATAGAGCAGACAGCTATAGCTTGCATAGAGTCTTTCCATGAGGAATTCTAGGGTGTATTGACTAAGTCATATTGCATAGGGATTTAGATCCTAACTTTTGTAGGTTCTGAAAAACTTTGCCAGTTTCACGGTTCCATTAACATATGTTCTTTGAGGCAGTCAAAAGTTACAGTTGGCACAAATTCATATCATTTTATATTTTACTGATTTTTCTTCTAATCATTTTCCCTAAATATTAATACTAATTTGGAGGAGTTTTTGGTATACAATAAAAATGTGCTAAACTAATCTCCATAATCAATAATAGTATAGTCATGTTTTAAAGTCCCCAAATTCTTTTAAATGTGAATTTAAACTTCATAACATCTGTGTAACTCTGTAGCATGAATCCTGCATTGACTAATTGAATTGATAAACCTGATAGTTATAAAATTTTGCCAAAATATGAAAATTATTTCTAAATAAGTATATAAGTTTTAAAAGAAAAGTTATCAATTAGATTCATGATGTGGGAGTGTCATATATCAATCTTTTGATTTCATTGGTTAAGTAATAAAGGAACTGCTTGGCCCTCATAGGTTAAAAGATAGGTGGGAGGAGTAAACAGAACATAATGCTGGGAGGAAGAGGAAGTGAGCTCAGACTCGACAGCTCTGCTCTCTGGAGCAGAGAAGCCATGCTCCAGTCTCCCGGACAGATGTGAGCGATGAAGCTCCAATCCAAGATGGACGTAGGCTAGAATCTTCCCGGTAAGCGCACCTTGGGGTGCTACATAGATGATTAGAAATGGGCTAAATTAATATATGAGAGTTAGCCAAGAAGAGGCTAGATAGAAATGGGCCAAGCAGTGTTTAAATGAATACAGTTTGTGTGTTGTTATTTCGGGGCATAAGCTAGCCAGGCGGCCGGGGTGCTGGGGACGCAGCCCCGCCGCTCCTATTACAACAGATTCAGATTTGTGGTTTAACAGTTTGAAGTGCCTTTTTATGATGGTGGTTGGCATTTTGGTGAATTTGGGGAAAGGTAAAGTTCTCAGAAATGACAGTTTCAGATCCACCCAGGCAAAACTAGTGGAATGGGGTATGTGCTATTTTTGTCCAGGTCGTAATTCCACTGTCTCGTATCTTCATGTTGAAACCTCTTCTGCATTTTGGGTATTAATTTCTTACTAGTGCTATTTCTTATTGTAGCATGTTTATCTGGAATGTAATTTATCTATTTCTGTATAGCATAAACTGAAACATATACATGTTCCATTGTGCTTTGCTTTCTTTTATCTTTTCTTTGGGCATATACAATGTTATTGAGTTGTTTCCTGTCCTTTTGTTGTGCTCACCTAGGGAATGTTGGTCATATCAAACATTAACTTTAAAAATGACAACTCTTTCAATAAAAATTTACTTAAAATTTTTATCATCATATGTACTCTGAAACAATCCAAAATTTGTAATGTATTTGTCCTGAACCATACTGCTTCTGATCATTGCAGTGTAATGAAAATAGTTATTGTGGGCAGTCCCCACTGGTGCCCCCTCCCTGTACCACCTCCTATTCCCTTTAAATTCCCTACCTTTTTTATAATAAGAAAAAGGTGAGAACAGTAGGATTCAGACATTATTCTGGCCCTTGTAAACTGGCAGCATGCACTCAGGCAGCACCCTTGCCAGCCCAGGGACCATGGCTCCTAAGTCCCTAGTATTCTGAATGTAGGTGCAAAAGGTCCCTTTAAGAGACAAACTCCACCCATTCCTGCTCTATTCCTGCTGTTTTCTAAGGAGGCAAGCAGGTTTCTGCCTCCCTGTCTCTCTGTCTCTCTGTCTCTGTCTCTCTCTGTCTCTCTGTCTCTCTGTCTCTCTGTCTCTCTCTCTCTCTCTCTTCCTTTCCCCATTTCCTCCATCTCAATAAATCCATCATCTAGCTCTGTCTGTCTGACTGGCATATTTTTCTGTCCCTCGCCTACCATGGGCTCCCACATACTGCCAACATCCCTTTCGTGCAGAAATCATTACACTGATGACCAGCCATTCAATAAAACCCTTGGCCATTTAAGTCAAAAAACAAAACAAAACAAAAAAACAGATAATAAAGGAACAAAACATCCATCCAAGAAAGACAACACAAGAATCACCACCTATACCTATAAGTATCCCAAACACAGAAAGGTAAACGCCAGTGGAAAAATACATTCAACAACATAAAGGGCAAAATGGCAACACCAGAACCAAGTGGTCCGAAAACAGTAAGACCTGACCATGCTAGTGCAGGTAAAGCAGAAGAAAATGACTATAAAAATAACTTTATAAAGATGAGAGGACCTTTAAAAGGAAATGAAAAATTATCTTAAAGAAATCACAGAAAAGACCAAAAATTGGGAAAAAATCATTAAATTCCTTAAAGAAAGCCAAGAAAAAGAAACAAGTGAAAAAAAAAAGCAGTTTAAGGCTTGAGAATTTAAGTAGAAGCAAAAGGAATTGAAAACACAAACTGAGGGAATTCTGGAAATGGAAAATCTGGGTAAGTCAACAGGAGCTACAGATGCAAGTACTACCAACAGAATACAAGAGAGGGAAGTGAGAATCTCTGGCTTAATATTAATCAAAAGAGATGGAGAAGGACATTTCATATTCATCACTGGAAAAATCCATCAAGATGAAGTTTCAAATCTGAACACATACCTCAAATACAAGGGAAGCTACATTTGTGAAAGAAGCATTATTGAAACTTAACTCACACATTAAACCCCACACACTAATAGTGGGAGACTTGACTTCCCCACTCTTTACCAATGGAGAGGTCTGTCAGACAGAAACTTAACCGAGAAATAGGGCAACTAACAGATGTCATGACTCAAATAGACTTAACAGACATCTACAGTACATTTCACTCAAATATGTAAAAATACGAATTTTTCTCAGCACCACATGGAACCTTCTCTAAAACTGACCACTTACTGGGTCACAAAACAAATCTCAACAGATACAAAAAACATTGGAACAACCCCCTGCATCTAATGGGATCACCACACATTAAAGTCAGAATTTATTTATTTTTATTTTTAAAGATTTATTTATTATGTATACAACATTCTGCCTCCATGTATGCCCGCACACCAGAAGAGGGCGCCAAATCTCATTACAGATGGTTGTGAGCCACCATATGGTTGCTGGGAATTGAACTCAGGACCTTTGGAAGAGCAGCCAGTGCTCTTAACCGCTGAGCCATCTCTCCAGCCCCAAAGTCAGAATTTAACAACAACACAAAGTCCGGAAAGCCTACAGCTTCATGGAAACTGAACATCTTTCCACTGGATTACCAGTGGGTCAAGGAAGAAATAAGGAAAGAAATTAGAGACTTCATAGATTCAATAAAAATGAATGCACAACATACCCAAACTTATGAGACACTATGAAAGAAGTGCTAAAAGGAAAGTTTATAGCTCTAAATGCCTACAAAAAGAATTTGGAGAAATCTCATATTAGTTAATAACAGCACACCTGAAGGCTCTAGAACAAAAAGAAGCAAACTCACCTAGGTGGAGTAGATGACAGGAAATAAACTGGGGACAGAAATCAATAAAATAGAAACAAAGAGAACAATACAAAGAATCAATGAAACAAAGAGTAGTTTCTCTGAGAAAATCAACAAGATAAACAAACTCTTATCCTGACTGATAAAAAGAAACAGAGAGAATATACAAATTAACAAAATCAGGAATGAAAGGGGGACACAACAACAGACACTGAGGAAATCCAGAGAACCATTAGGTTATACTTCAAACACGTGTACTCCAAAAAACTGGAAAATCTAAAAGAAATAGACAATTTTCTTGAGAGGTACCACATACAAAATTAAATTAAGACCAGATAAATAATTTAAATTGACCTATAACCCCTAATAGAAATAGAAGTAGTCATTAAACATCTCCCAATGGGGAATAAAACCAGGAACAGATGGTTTTGGCACAGAATTTTACAAGATTTTCAAAGAAGAATTAATACCAGTACTCCTCAAATTGTTCCACACAAAATAAAGAGATGGAATATTTCCAAATTCTTATGAAACTATGATTACCCTGATACCTAAAACACAAAGATGCTACAAAGAAACAGAATTAAAGACCAATCCCCCTCATGAACATTTATGGAAATATACTCAATAAAATACTGGCAAACCGAATCAAAGAACACACCAAAAAAATCATCCACCGTGATAAAGTAGGCTTCATCTCAAAGCTGATAGAATAGTTCAAGATATGAAGACTTTCAATGTAGTCCATCATATAAACAAACTGAAAGAATGAAAACAAATTTTCTCATTAGAAGCTCAAGAAGCCTCTGACAAAATCCATTACTCCTTCATGATAAAGGTGTTGTAGAGATCAGGGATACAAGGAGCATACATAAACATACTGAAGACAATATACAGCAAGTCAACAGCCAAAATCAAATTAAGTGGGGGAAAAACTCAAAGTCATTCCACTATCAGGAATAAGACAAGGCTGTCCACTCTCTCCATTTCTATTCAATCTGGTACTCAACATTCTAGTTATCAATAAGACAACAAAAGGAGATAAAGGAGATACAAATTGGAAAGAAAAAAGTCAAACTTTAACTATTTTCAGATGATATGATAATACACATAAGTGACCCAAAACTTCTCCGAGGGAACTCCTACAGCTGATAAACACATTCTTTATTGTGGCAGGATACAAGATTAACTAAATAATCAGTAGCCCTCCTATATGCAAATGGTAAATGGGTTGAGAAAAATCCAGAGAAACACCACCTTTAAAACAGCCACAAATAACACAAATAACATATCTTGGGATGACTTTAACCAAACAAGTGAAAGACCTGTATGATGTATGACAAGAACTTTAAGACTTTGAAGAAGATATCAGAAGATGAATAGATTTCCTATGTTCATGGATAGGTAGGATTAACATAATAAAATGGCAATGTTACCAAAAGCAATCTGCAGATTCAATGCAATCCCCATCAACATCCCAACACAATTTTTCACAGACCTCAAAACACAATACTCAACTTGATATGTAATAAAAAATACCCCTCAGGATAAGTAAGACAATCTTATACAATGAAGGAACTTCAGGAGGCATCACCATCCCTGGCTTTAAGCTCTACTTTAGAGCTATAGTAATAAAAGCAGCTTGGTAATAGCATAAAAAGAGATACGTAGATCAATGGAATTGAATCAAAGACCTTGCCAAAAACTCACATGCCTATGAACACCTCATTTTTGACAACGAAGCCAAAACTGTACAATGGAAAAAAGAAAGACATCTTAAACAAACAAATGATGCTGGCATAACTGGATGTTGACACGTAGAAGAATGCAAATAGATCGATATTCATTGTAGTGCACAAAACCAAAGTCCAAGTGGATAAAAGACCTCAAAGTAAATCCAGTTACACTGAAGCTGATAGAAGAGAAAGTGAAAAGTAGCCTTGAACACATTGACAAGGAGACCACTTCCTGAATATAACACCAGCAGTACAGATTCTGAGATTGACAATAAATGGGACCTCCTGACACTGAAAAGCTTCCATAAGGTGAAAGACATTGGGATTTAGTGGGAGAGTAAGGAAAGATATGTCTTGATGGGGGCACATTTTGGTATTAAGGAGAAACCTGGTGCCAAGGAAACCCCACAGAATCCACAAGGATAACCCTAGCTAAGATTCCTAGCAGTAGTGGATAGGGTTCCAGAACTGGTCATGTGGTGTAATCGGATTCGTGAGTAAAGCAATTGTCATCAGAGATATTATATCTAGTAACTAATGGAAGCAGGTGCAGAGATACATAACTAATCACTGTGCTGAGCTTCAGAAGTCTTGCTTAAGAAAGGGAGGGCTTATATAAGCCAAGGGTGTCATTATGGGGGAATCCACAAAGACAGCTTACCTGAACTCGTGGGAGCTCATGGAATCTGGACTAACAGCTAGAAAGCCTCCCTGGGACCGAACTAGGCCCTCTGCGTGTGTATGACAGTTGTGTAGCTTCTTCTCTTTGTAAGGTTCCTAGCAGTGAGATCAGACCCTGTTTCTGGCCCTTAGCTGTTCCACATGCTATGTTACCTTGACCAGCCTTCATATAAGGGAGGAGCTTTGTCCTGATTCAACTTGCTGTGCCATGTTTGTTCAAGCCCATGGGAAGCCTGACCCTTTCTGAAAGGAGACTGAGGAGTGGAAAGGAGGGGATTAGATGGGAAACCGAGGGGAGAGGAGAAGAGGGAGAGGAAACTGTGGTCAGTATGTAAAATAAATGAAAAAGTGTTATTTAAATAAAATAAAAATAAGAAAAAAATCAAAGTTATAGTTCTGCAAGGAGGAATATTATAAACAAGAAAGCATGATGGAAAGTAGCATTAACCTGGAAACATATAAGTGTAGAGTTTATATGACGACAATAAACTAATACTAACCAGCACATAGTATATAAGGATGTATGAAGAATGTGTAAAGGTATGAGTGTGTGCCTTAGAACTAGGGAAAGTGAGCCCTGCAGCTTGCCTGGGCAACACGGTAGAGCTGACCCCATTGTTTACGGAGGCATGAGTGAACTTGCCCTGAGAAGCTGAGTGTGAGAGACCAGACTCATATACCATATGGTGATATGCATAAGAGAGAGAAGCTCTGCCCATGCTCCTCCAGGCCTGTGGTAGGTGAGAGGGCCCTTCCTGAGGTCACTAGAATAAGAGAGCTGGCCCTACCTCTCGTCAACTGCAACACTGGACAGAATGGCCCCTTCACCTTGCTTAGGCAACACAGTAGAGCTGGCCCTGGTGTTGGTGTGAGCAAACTGAACCAAGACCATGAGAGCAGAACAATTGTTACTGCCTCTTGCTGCTTACTACATAGGGTGAGCTAGCTGGCATGGTACTGGAGAGCTTACCCTGGTAGTGAGGATGAAGAACTGGCAGGTTGATCAACCAAGCAACCACCCAGACCCAGAACCATGGAATGGGTATGAGCTGGCCCATTCCATCATCCACACCATCTGCTGGAGCACATTAAGGAGCTAATCTTGCAGACCCAAAGTTACAAGATGACACAGAACATCCACATGATATCCGAGAAGAGCCTCAGTGAGGGCCTAGTATTGATGATGTAGAAAAAAAACCCTGAAACTTCAAACCAGACCAATGACTCTTTGCAATGAACACTTGAAGTAACTGAAGGACCGAGTGACTCACTGTGTCACACTGCAGCTTCCAGAACAAGGTTTTACTTTTACCTTCCCCTTTTTTCTAAGTTTTATCTTGTTTTAACCTGGGAGGGGTTGCAAGGGTAGAGGGCAGATGGGATGACACAGGGAGATGAGTGGGATCAAAATGTATCACATAAAATCCACAAATAATAAAAAGTTGAATTTGAAAAAAATGTGCCTTAGTTAAGGTTTATATTCTTGTGAAAAAACACCACGACCAGAATCAACTTGGGGACTAAAGAGTTTAATTTATCTTGTAGGTTATGTTCCATCATCTGGGGAAGTCAGGGGATGGACTCAAGGCAGGAGCACAGAGGCAGGAACTGATTCATAGCCCATGGAGAAGAGCTGCTTACTGGCTATTTCCCATGGCTTGCTCAGCCTGCTCTATTATTGCATCCAGGACCAACTGTCCAGGTTTGGCATCGCCCGTAGTCAGCTGGGCACTCGGGTATGAATCATCAATCAAAAAATGCATCACCGGGCTTGCCCCCGAACCAGTCTGAGGGAGGTATTTTCTCAATTGAAGTTTCTTCTTGCTAAATGACTCTACCTGATGTCACGTTAACTAAACACTAACCAACATAATCTACAAGTATGTGTATGAGGGTGTATGTGTGTGATTATGTGTAAGTATGTTAATTTGTGTTAGGAAGTGTGTAAATATTTGAGAGTCTGAGTGTGTATTAGTACAGAAGTCCTCAATTAACCTTTTACAGTCTAGTCCTCTGGACTGCCCTGGAGTCAGGGCCGTGTGTGATTAGGGCAGAATTGTATTCAGAAGACTGAATGTAGTGACTCAGGTCAGAGTTCAGTACCAGCCTTGGCCTTCCTCCTAGGAAGGATTAAAGCCATCTGTGGGCTGAGGTGATACACTTAGGGTCACAGCTGATCTCATAAAGACTGCAGCTGTTTTGCAAGGATAGAGCAGTACAACACCTAGATTTGCCTCCTGTTTGTGCTCTTGGGGGTTGTAATAGGAAGTGGATCCTTGAACCATCAATTTAGTGGCTTTACCCCATGAGAAACTGAAGAGGCAGGACCTACAGGTCCATCATGGGCACAGCCCTGCAAAAATCCTGAGGAGATGTTCTGAAATCCTGCAAACAAGCATCTGAATGTTCCGCCCTGGGAAGCAGGTGCTGGACCAGATGCACATGTATCCTGTAATGTCTGTTCCTGGAGCCAAACTCATTCCCCATGGCCAGCACTGGCTCTTCTCAGTCACCAGCAGCTTCCTGTCACCATGATCCTCATTTGTGATAGATGCCACATTCAACATGGAAAGCCATGTCTGCAGCCTGGAGGGCCAGGACTGCAAATCCACCCCAGGGTTTAGTCCTGAGGTCTGGACCCCGGTGCTGGCCAGAGGTCCACAAAGTGTAGGTGGTGAGAAACAATGAGGACCAGCAGATCTAGGGTTTCTGTGCCCAGTGCAGGGAAGAAAGGAGACAGACTGAGTACTGAATAGATGCTCTAAACTCTTCCCTTCCCAGCAATGGACGATGTTTTCTAAGAATGGAGACTATTCTTCTCTTTTATCGCTCTTTTAATTCAAAAAGTTACTTTTCATTCCCTGTAATCTGATTCTGGTTTCCTCTCCCTCATCGCTTTCCTGATCCTTTCCCCTTCCCCACCTAATTGACCAAACACCTTCTTTCTCTCTCTCTAACAAAGAGGCACATTGGAAAAAAATGGTGCAAGCCTTTATTCCCAGCACTTGGTAAGTAGGGGCAGGTAAGTCTCAATGAGTTCAAGGTACTAGTACCGAGTCACTGCATTCAGCCTTCTGAATACAATTCTGCCCTAATCACACGGCCCTGTGTCCAGGGAAGTCCACAGGCTGAGGGAGGTTACCTGAGGGCCTATAAATTGAATTCCAGAACAACCAGGAATGGTACATAGAGAAAACATGTATCAAAACCAAAAACAAACAAAAAGAAAGAAAGAAAAAGAATCAAATCACAATGAAACAAATCAGGGGAATAAAACAAAAGAAAAAGATAAAGCCACAAGGAACATACACAAGCAGATACAAAACCAATTAAAATACATAATTTGAAACCTGATACATACACAAAAACCAGTAAGGTAGAAAAAAAATTGACCAAACAAAACATTATGAGGCAAAACATCTCCCAGAGTGCCACAGCACAAATCTTAAATGCCCCCTCTATTCCCCTTCCCTCTGCATGGGCACTCCTGGATTGATTTTTCAGATCCATTCTGTGCAGGCAGCAGTGATACCTGTCTCATGGTCTGCAGTCAAGCATTTTCCATGGTCATCACACAGGCTGACTTGCTGAACCCATTTCTAGTCATTGTGTGGGTTTACCTATCTTCAGAAACAGTTGCTACTATCAAACCACACAACCCAGAAATAGCATCATCAAACTGCCCTTCATCAAGCCACGCTCCCAGTCTGGTAGTAAAACTACCTATATACCACATGGGAAAAGCGCATGCTCAATACACCACCCCCATCATAGGTTCAGGAGCCGTTGAGCACATGGCGCATGCGCAATACAGCACCCCAGTCACAGGGACAGAAGCCGTTGGGCGCATGGCACTTGCACAGTAATGGGGTCAGCTTCCCCATCCCCCCCCATGAGGGCTAAATTTATGTAGGGTGAAGGAATACATCTATGCATAAAAGCAAAAGCTTTTTAGGGACCCTCAAGAGAGAAATAATTACAAGCAATCATTATTACCTGTCATCCAGCAGGCATTTACCAAGAACCCAGGATATGCCAGGCATGGTTCTGGGTGTTGCTAACCTAAACGAGTGGTTTATAATGGGTCTGATCTTCAGACAGCAGACAGCTTTCGATAATACTATCCCCATGCCTAACACACTGCCCTGTGTACATAAGGCACTCAAGTACAAGTCAGTAATCAACTATATAAAGTTTCTTCCCACCCTTACCCTCGGTGCTGGAGCTGCCCGTCTGGGCTGTGGTGACCTTGCAAGGAAACAGGTGGCCAGTAGAATGCGCTGTGAAATCTCTGGCGGCTGGGCTCCAAGCTCAGTTTTTTCAGGCTGCACAAATGGTGGCAACTGGTAGTGGACTGGGAACATCCACATGGCTGAAGGATTCCACAGTGCAGAAATTGGCTCTTTGGTGGAAGAAGGTGCTGGGAACCTAGGAGATGGAGAGGCTGCATGGGTTGTTGGCTCTGCCATCGATCCCGATGTGTTCAAGTGAGAAGGCGAGGGTCAGGGTTTTGAGCTCATACTTTTTGTAGATAAGCCTGCTTCAGGACCCCTCTGGTCCCAATCTGCTGTTCTGAAAACTCCTGAGTCTCTGTATGGGATTTCAGCTCAGTGGCCCACCTGGCCCAATTCACGGAGCTGGTCTGCCCTGAGGCTCTCAGGTTTCACTAAGCATGGCCTTTGTTTCCCCAGGATCATGGTGGACTTGCTGAATCTGATGTGGCTCTGCTCCATGTCTTCCAGATGCTGAAGGCCATATGTGCTGAGCAGCCACTGGCGAAGACTCCATGACCATATTCCTGTCTACATCAGGAATTGGACGTTAGAGGTGTGTGGAGTGCTTCCGGTGGAGGGTGGCAGGGATGGGGGAGGGGTGAAGAACCACAGGCTGGCTTGGCTCTGAATGGATCAGCCTATCTATGGGTTTCCTCCCAGGGTCTGCAGACTAATTCAACTTCCAGGGCCCTTAGTTGGCTCTACCATTGGGATCACACTGCTGGATCACAGACTGGTCCAAGCAAGCTAGGGTCCTTCTGTCTGACTCTTTCCCACCTCTTCATCATGCCTCTATTTCGCAGGTACTGGAATAAGCATGGCTTTGGTCTCCATCTACCTGCCAATCACAGCCTCAGGGAAGCACTCAGAGTACAGGGCAGACAATCACTTATCTATCCTTCCCACACCCATGTCTAGCCCCACTTCATCTCAGGCCATGTCTGCAAGCCTCCCATCTGGGGATTATTTGGGTTGCAGGACTGGAACCATCTGACTGCCTTGGGACACAGAGTAGAAGTCTGACAGAAAGATGGACCCATTGCTCAGGTGTGAAGGGCTTCCCTGCTCTTGTGGTCATGTCTGGGTTGGTGAATTAGCAGATGGTGGTAGCCAGAGTGTAACAGAGGGATCTCAGGTCATTGCACCTACACATCCTATCTGGTGCATCTGTTCTCTGAACACTCTGAAATACATCTTGTCTTCCCGGACAAGTGAATGGAGATACAGTGCTGAATTCATTCCTGAAAGCACAGGAAAAACCTGGTAGCCATAGAAATATGATAAAATGTCACTTGGCCCAGTGAAGTGGGACTGTCAGGCCTGGGACCCACACATGCTCACCGACCCACTGTTTTTTGCTCAACTGTGTCTTTCTGGCCTCTGTGACCCTCCTTCCTCTGCTAAGAACAGAACAAGGCCCTCCCTTTCCTCCAGTCAGCAGCCTCTCCAGTACCAAGTGCACGTGTCACTGACCTGAGAATGCTCCTAAGATTCTGAGACAGAAATCATAGGGTATTGGCTTTTATAACAGAACCACTTGCTCAGATCAACACCCATGTTGTCAAATGTCATAGACACCTGGATTTGGCTTCTTGACCATGCTAGTATGAATAGTAAAGGAAGGAGGTAAAGAGAAGCTGGCTTTGGCAGGGCAGGAAGAGACTGTCATTTCCCCTCTTCACACTCCCAGAATTCCATGGAAACAGCCACCTGTGCAGTGAATTTTGAAAATGAGGAGAACTGGAACCCATGTCATGGTAGAGACACGGGACAGTTCTCCTGGGGCCACACAACCTAGTGAGAGGCAGTCACTTCCCTGTCCCTGTCGTCAGAGGTCATCGATATGCAAATATCTCTGGTACTGGAGGTTGTGAGACCTTTCCTATCAATATCAGCCTAGGCTCCATCTGAAAAAATAAAGGTTTAAAAATAAATAATTTTTCATGCACATGAAATGGGGCTAGGTCAGTAAAAATCAGCTGAGAGCCTGGAGAAACACTAGCAAATTTGTGGCTGGCAGTGCCAACTGGTGGCTGGAGTAGACATCGATCCTTGGCAGGTACCAGTGCTTTCCTAAAACCTCTGACTGTTAAAATCAGGAGCCCTGGGCAGGGGTGTGCTATACAGCATCCTGTGCTCTCTGTACAAGTAAACCTTCATATTTATCCAGATGCACCAAGAGTTACTACTCTTTTCTATATTCTGGTCAAAATTTTTTCTTATTGTAGGTGGTATATATCACAAAGAACATATACACTACTGTCATTGGTTGCAGTAGAAGGTAGGATAGCTGAAGATAGTGAAACTGAAGGAGACTACTTCCTGCAATAGATCCACAAAACAAGCTTCTGTATATGGAGCAGTTGCCTCCAAGAGAAAGGCAGAATACAGTTTACAGGCTTGCACACACTGTGCCAGAAAATGTGACCTGCATTTAACTGAATAGGAAACGTGAGGCTCATTCAGAACACGAACACCACTATTTCAAAAGGAATCCTCAAGTCCCTGTCCCTGAAGAGTGATTTAGATCACATACATACTACCCTAGCTTGAAGATTCCTCAGGACAGTTTTGTTTTTCATCTACATTTTTCTGGAATCAAAGTTACTTGACATCCCTAAGTCCCCTACATCACAAAACAAACAAAATTTTAATCAGATACCTTACCACTGCCAGTGCCCAAATCTCTAATACAATAGAGGATGGGCTAATATGACTAGCTCAGATGTTCTCATAAAATCAGCATGACTTTTTTCAAGTTATTGAGCGAGGGCCAGAATTCCAAATGGCATGAAAATGGAAACTCTGGGCTTAGGGCGTCTTCACACCTGGGATCAGAAAGGTCTGGGGGAATAACCTCAACTCTCATCCTCTGGATGGCTTCAATGGTGAAGTCAGGACCTCATGTTCTCTGGGTAAGGAGTTTGTACATACATCAAAAAGCCTCAAATTTTACAGAGTTCATGTGAAGGAATTCATGAAAAATCTTCTAGCAAGAAAAGTTGGCATCATGAGTCCTCCCAGATCACAGGATAAAGAGATGGTTTGAGAATGTGTTAAAGCACATTCCAGACTGATATTTCACAGATCCACTGCAGAGAAGAGGTTAAATTTTACAGCTCCTAGCCTCTCCCTAGAAAAAAGTTGCTTGCACAATAGCTGCGAAACTCAATTTTCCAGTCTGAGAATCAGGTTTCTAAAAAGCCAGCATAGAGGAATGAACAAGACTAATGGATAATAGACCTGGGAGCATTGAGAGGAGTGAGCCCTCATTCTCCTTTAGCCCCTGCCAGGAACAAATCCAAGTCTGCAGGTTTTCCCTGTATAATGTTTGGCAAGGCATTGAGCCCCACAAATTGTGTATTTTCCACTTCATTTCTTAGATTTTTAATTACTTTGCTTTATTACATGGTTGTTTTGAGAGCTCTGATAATAATCATATTGAGCGAGATAACCCACAGCCAGATAGATACATATAGCATGTTTTTCTCATCTCTGGATATTGGCTTTGAATCTTCAGATGCATATGCTTCATTTGAAAATAAGTAGACACCAAGAAATTAGCAATGAGGTATGTGGGGAATTTCAAAGGGGAGGAGATGGAAGTCAGTGGTATAGAGGGTTAAAGGGGAATTAGGGAAAATGGATGGCTAAAATACGGTTGGGTATAAGAAGGCAGTGTAGAATAGGAAATACAGAGACAGATAATTATCAATCAAGACTTTTTTTTTGTATGAAGATATTTTTTTAATTTTTTTTATTAAAGATTTCTGTCTCTTCCCCACCTCCGCCTCCCCTTTCCCTCCCCCTCCCCCAATCAAGTCCCCCGTCCCTCGTCCCTCTTAAGCCCAAAGAGCAGTCAGGGTTGCCTGCCCTGTGGTAAGTCCAAGGACCACCCACCTCCATCCAGGTCTAGTAAGGTGATCATCCAAACTGCCTATAGGTGCAGTAGGATCAAAAACCCATTGCCATTGTTCTTGAGGTCTCAGTAGTCCTCATTGTCCACTATGTTCAGCGAGACCGGTTTTATCCCAGGCTTTTTCAGACCCAGGCCAGCTGGCCTTGGTGAGTTCCCAATAGAACATCCCCATTGTCTCATTGTGTGGGTGTACCTCTCGCGGTCCTGAGTTCCTTGCTCGTGCTCTCTCTCCTTCTGCTCCTGATTTGGACCTTGAGATTTCAGTCCGGTGCTCCAATGAGGGTCTCTGTCTCTGACTCTGTCTCCTTTCATCGCCTGATGAAGGTTAATATTCAGGAGGATGCCTATATGTTCTTCTTTGGGTTCTCCTTCTTATTTAGCTTCTCTTAGAACCTGAGTTATAGGCTCAATGTCCTTTATTTATGGCTAGAAACCAAATATGAGTGAGTACATCCCATGTTCTTCTTTTTGGGTCTGGCTTACCTCACTCAGGATAGTGTTTTCTATTTCCATCCATTTGCCTGCAAACTTCAAGAAGTCCTTGTTTTTTACTGCAGAGTAATACTCTAATATGTATATATTCCATACTTTCTTCATCCATTCTTCAATTGAAGGGCATCTAGGTTGTTTCCACGTTCTGGCTATTACAAACAATGCTGCTATGAACATAGTAGAGCATATACTTTTGTTGTATGATAAGGCCTCTCTTGGGTATATTCCCAAGAGTGGTATTGCTGGGTCCAGGGGTAGGTTGATCCCGAATTTCCTGAGAAACCTCCACACTGCTTTCCAGAGTGGTTGCACAAGTTTGCATTCCCACCAGCAATGGATGAGTGTACCCCTTTCTCCACAACCTCTCCAGCAAAGGCTATCATTGGTGTTTTTGATTTTAGCCATTCTGACAGGTGTAAGATGATATCTTAAAGTTGTCTTGATTTGCATTTCCCTGATCGCCAAGGAAGTTGAGCATGACCTTAGGTGTCTTTTGGCCATTTGAACTTCTTCTGTGGAGAGATCTCTGTTCAGCTCAGTGCCCCATTTTCTGATTGGGGTGATTAGCCTTTTACGGTCTAGTTTTTTGAGTTCTTTATATATTTTGGAGATCAGACCTTTGTCCGTTGCGGGGTTGGTGATGATTTTCTCCCAGTCAGTGGGTTGCCTTTCTGTCATAGCAACAGTGTCCTTTGCTTTACAGAAGCTTCTCAGTCTCAGGAGGTCCCATTTATTCAATGAGGCCCTTACTGTCTGTGCTGCTGGGGTTATACGTAGGAAGTGGTCTCCTGTGCCCACGTGTTGTAGAGTACTTCCCACTTTCTCTTCTATCAGGTTCAGTGTGTTCGGACTGATATTGAGGTCTTTAATCCACTTGGACTTGAGTTTTGTGCATGGTGATAGATATGGATCTATTTTCATTCTTCTACAGATTGACATCCAGTTTTGCCAGCACAATTTGTTGAAGATGCTCTCTTTTTTCCATTGTATACTTTTAGCTCCTTTATCGAAAATCAGGTGCTCATAGGTTTGTGGGTTAACGTCAGGGTCTTCTATTCGATTCCACTGGTCGACTTCTCTGTTTTTATGCCAATACCAAGCTGTTTTCAATATTGTAGCTCTGTAATAGAGTTTGAAGTCAGGGATGGTAATGCCTCCAGACGTTCCTTTATTGTATAAGATTGTTTTGGCTATCCTGGGTTTTTTGTTTTTCCATATAAAGTTGATTATTGTCTTCTCCAGATCTGTGAAGAATTTTGATGGGATTTTGATGGGGATTGCATTGAATCTATAGATTGCTTTTGGTAGAATTGCCATTTTTACTATGTTGATCCTCCCAATCCAAGAGCAAGGGAGGTCCTTCCATTTTCTGGTGTCCTCTTCTATTTCTTTCTTCAAAGACTTAAAGTTCTTGTTAAATAGATCTTTCACTTCCTTGGTCAGGTTTACCCCAAGATATTTTATGCTCTTTATGGCTATCGTGAAAGGTGATGCTTCTCTGATTTCCCTCTCGGTTTCTTTATCCTTAGTGTATAGGAAGGCAACTGATTTTTTGGAGTTGATCTTGTATCCTGCCACATTACTAAAGGTGTTTATCAGCTGTAGGAGTTCTTTGGAAGAGTTTTTGGGGTCGCTTATGTATACTATCATATCATCTGCAAATAATGACAGCTTAACTTCTTCCTTTCCAATACGGGTCCCCTTGATCCCCTTATGTTGTCTTATTGCTATTGCTAGAACTTCAAGCACTATATTGAAGAGGTATGGAGAGAGTGGACATCCTTGTCGTGTTCCTGATTTTAGTGGGATGGCTTTGGGTTTTTCTCCATTTAATTTAATGTTAGCTGTCGGCTTGCTGTAAATAGCTTTTATTATATTTAGGTATGACCCTTGTATCCCTAGTCTCTCCAATACCTTTATCATAAAGGGGTGTTGAATTTTGTCGAATGCTTTTTCAGCATCTAATGAAATGATCATATGGTTTTTTTCTTTCAGTTTATTTATATGGTGGATTACATTGATAGATTTGCGTATGTTGAACCAGCCCTGCATCTCTGGGATGAAGCCTACTTGATCATAATGGATAATATTTCTAATGTGTTCTTGAATTCGGTTTGCCAGTATTTTAATGAGAATTTTTGCGTCAATATTCATGAGTGAGATAGGCCTGTAATTCTCTTTCTTGGTTGGGTCTTTATGTGGTTTTGGTATCAGGGTAACTGTAGCTTCATAAAAGGAATTTGGCAATGACTTTTCTGTTTCTATATTGTGAAATACATTAAGGAGTATGGGTATTAGCTCTTCTTGGAAGTTCTGGTAGAACTCTGCATTGAAGCCATCTGGTCCTGGGCTTTTTTTTGGAGGGGAGATTTTTGATAACAGCTTCTAGTTCTTCGCGACTAACCGGTCTGTTTAGATTGTTCACCTGGTCTTGGTTTAGCTTTGGTATTTGGTACTTATCTAAAAAAATGTCCATTTCTTTTGTATTTTCCAGTTTTGTGGCATACAGGCTTTTGTAGTAGGATCTAATGATTCTCTGAATTTCTTCTGTGTCTGTGGTTATGTCCCCCTTTTCATTTCTGATCTTATTTATTTGCGTGTTCTCTCTCTGTTGTTTAATTAGTTTGGATAGGGGTTTGTCGATCTTGTTGATTTTCTCCAAGAACCAACTTTTTGTTTCATTGATTTTTTGGACTGTTTTCTGTGTTTCTATTTTGTTGATTTCCGCCCTCAGTTTGATTATTTCCAGTCTTCTACTCCTCCTGGGCACATCTGCTTCTTTTTTTTCTAAAGCTTTCAGGTGTGCTGTTAAGTCCCCTATGTATGCTTTCTCCGTTTTCTTTAAGTGTGCACTTAGTGCTATGAACTTTCCTCTTAGCACTGCTTTCATCGTGTCCCATAGCTTTGAGTATGTTGTCTCTTTATTTTCATTAAATTCAAGGAAGACTTTAATTTCCTTCTTAATTTCTTCCTTGATCCAGGTGTGGTTCAGTAGTTGACTGTTCAGTTTCCATGAGTTTGTCGGCTTTCTGGGGGTAGTGTTGTTGCATTCTAACTTTAATCCGTGGTGATCTGATAAGACACAGGTGGACACTGATTTTTTTTGTATCTGTGGAGGTTTCCTTTGTTTCCGAGTATGTGGTCAATTTTCGAGAAGGTTCCATGAGCTGCAGAGAAGAAGGTATATTCTTTCCTATTTGGGTGGAATGATCTATAGATGTCTGTTAAGTCCAATTGCTTCATTACCTCCAATAATTCTCTTAATTCTCTATTAGGTTTCTGTCTGATTGACCTGTCCATTGGAGAGAGAGGTGTATTGAAGTCTCCTACTACTAGTGTGTGTGGTTTAATGTCTGCCTTCAGTTCTAGTAATATTTCTTTTAGATAAGTGGGTGCTTTTGTATTAGGGGCGTAGATATTCAGGATTGATATGTCATCCTGATGAATTGTTCCTGTTATAAGTATAAAGTGTCCATCTCGATCTCTTCTGATTGATTTTAGTTTGAAGTCAGTTTTGTTAGAAATTAATATGGCCACACCTGCTTTTTTCTTAGGACCATTTGCTTGAAAGACCTTTTCCCAACCCTTTACTCTGAGTAGATGCCTGTCTTTGTGGTTGAGATGTGTTTCTTGCAAACAGCAGAATGTTGGATCCAATCTCTTAGTCTGTGCCTTTTTAAGGTGAATTGAGACCATTAATATTAAGTGATATTAATGACCAGTGGTTGTTTACTCCCATTATTCTTATTGTTTTTGGTATTAGAGTTTGTGTGTCTCCCTTCTTTGAGTTGTGCTGGTGAAGGGTTGCTAGATGCCTGAGTTGTTGTAGGCAGTGTTGGCAATGTTGGATTCCTTGGGTTGCGAATTTCCTTCCATTACCTTCTGTAGGGCTGGATTTGTGGCTACGTATTGTTTAAATTTGTTCTTATCCTGGAATGTCTTGTTTTCTCCATTGATAGTGAACGATAGCTTGGCTGGGTATAGTAGTTTGGGTTTGCATCCATGGTCTCTTAGCTTCTGCAGTACCTCTATCCAGGACCTTCTGGCTTTCATGGTTTCCATAGAGAAGTCAGGTGTAAGTCTGATCGGTTTACCTTTATAAGTTACCTGGCCTTTTTCCTTTGCAGCTCTTAATATTCTTTCTTTAACCTGTATATTCTGTGTTTTGATTATTATATGGCGAGGGGATGTTTTTCTTTGGTCCAGTCTGTTTGGTGTTCTGTATGCTTCTTGAATATTCAAAGGAATATCTTTCTTTATGTTGGGAAAGTTTTCTTCCATAATTTTGTTAAAGATATTTTCTGGGCCTTTGAGCTGTGACTCTTTTCCTTCTTCTATCCCAATTATTCTTATGTTTGGTCTTTTTATTGTGTCCCATATTTCCTGCATGTTTTGTGGTGAGAATTTGTTGGCTTTGCTGTTTTCTTTGATCAGTGCGTTTATTTTCTCTATGGTGTCCTCAGAATCTGAGATTCTTTCTTCTATTTCTTTTTCTATTGATTATGCTTGTTTCTGTAGGCTCTGCTCGTTGACCTGGATTTTCCATATCCAGCTGGTGCTCAGTTTGTGTTTTCTTCCTTGCTTCCCTTTCAGTTTTCAATTCTTGAACTGTTTCCATTACCTGTTTGATCGTTTTTTCTTGGTTTCCCAGGGTATCATGTACGTATTTACTCATTTCTTCAAACTTTTGGTTATACTTCTGATCCATTTCTATAAGGGCATTTTTCACATGTTGTTTAATGGACTCTATTGCTTTCATAAAGTCAATTCTTTCCACTTCTTCCGTATTAGGATGTTCAAGTCCATCTGTTGTAAGATCATTGGGTTCTGGTGTTTTCATGTTGTTTTTCAGATTATTGGGTGAATTCTTGCCTTGGCGCCTGCCCATCTCCTCCTATTGAAACTATCTAATGGGTCTTTCAAAACCGGTTCAGGTTTCCCTGTTGACCAGGGGCTCCTCTTACAAAATACTGTCGCTCTGTTTCCTGGCTCCTGCCAGGGGCCAAGTTCCCTCTCGCCCCTTGGAAGGGTCTTTAGGAACAGGACCCGGCTCCTTCCTTGCTAGGGATCTCGTCAACCAAAGGCCTACCTCTTTGCTTTAATTGTAGTGGGGCGATCTGCTCTCGGTGTTGTGCTCCGGTCCCTGCTGTCTGCCGCCTGGGCCTCTGCGCCGCTGGGCTGCCGCCTGGGCCTCCGCGCCGCTGGGCTGCTGCCTGGGCCTCCGCGCCGCTGGGCTGCCGCCTGGGCCTCCGCTCTGCTCGGCCTGTTGTCTTTCTATTTTCAACTTTGTTGAAATTCAGACTATGTTGAACCTAGACTACAAGTTGTCTCCACGGATGAACAGGTGGACGCCGATGGGCACCGCCATGTTCAATCAAGACGTTTTGTAAAGGGCATATGGAAACCTACTACTGCAGAGTCTTCCTAAAATATTTGCATATACAAATGCTTTAAAAAGAGTTATGATGGAGTGACCTTATTACAGGCTGACAATGCTCACACTAGATAGCACAGATTAACAAGTAAGCATCCAAGTTCCAAGAATGGGCTACATCCTTTGGAGACACCAAACATTGCAAGATATTGCTTCTGCTTATTGTTTCCTCCCTTAACATGAAGGTAAGACCCTCCTAGTGATGACATAACATGATTGAGCAATGAAATATGGAGAGATCCAGCTGGCACTCACTTGGAAGCTTCATCCCTACAGGGTAGCATACATAGTGCTTGGAGGTGTTGTGCATGCTACCAGAGGAGAGAAATTGGCCTCAATCTCTACCATCTGTGAACTCTGAGAGCTGACTGAGAGACTGGCCTAACCAGACACCCACTAACCCAACAGTGGCATGAAAATCACGGGAATATACAACTACTGTGTGATTGAGCCAGTCCATGAATAAAACCCAGATTGGGTGACATTATCAGACTAAGAACTTGTGTGTTGACAGCCATAGGCTCTCGGAGAGAATCTATCACTATTACTCTGCTAAATCATGCTCTGCTTCAAATTACTTTTCTACAGGTGTGGCCATACTAATTTCTAACAAAGTTGACTTCAAACTAAAATCAATCAGAAGAGATGGAGAGGGACATTTTTTACTCATAACAGGAACAATTCATCAGGACAAAGTCTCAATTCTGAATATCTATGTCCCTAATATAAAAGCACCCACTTACATAAAAGAAACATTACTAAAACTCAAGGCAGTCATCAAACCACACACACTAATAGTAGGAGATTTCAACACTCCTCTCTCACCAATAAACAGGTCAATCAGACAGAAACTTAACAGAGAAATAAGAGGATTAAGGGAGGTAATGAATCAAATGGACTTAACAGACATCTATAGATCATTCCACCCAAATGGGAAAGAATATACCTTCTTCTCTGCAGCTCATGGAACCTTCTCGAAAATTGACCACATACTCGGTAACAAAGCAAACTTACACAGTTCCAAAAAATATTAGTAACCACCTGTGTCTTATCAGATCACCATGGATTAAAGTTAGAATTCAACAACAATGCTACCCCCAGAAAGCCTACAAACTCATGGACACTGGACAGTCAACTACTGAACCACACCTGGATCAAGGAAGAAATAAAGAAATTAAAGTCTTTCTTGAATTCAACGAAAATAAAGACTCAACATACTCAAACCTATGGGACACTATGAAAGCAGTGCTAAGAGGAAAGTTCATAGCACTAAGTGCCCACTTAAAGAAAACAGAGAAAGCACACATAGGAGACTTAACTGCCCACCTGAAAGCTCTAGAAAAAAAAGAAGCAGACTCACCTAGAAAGAGTAGAAGACTGGAAATAATCAAACTAAGAGCTGAAATCAACAAAATAGAAACACAGAAAACAATTCAAAGAATCAATGAAACAAAAAGCTGGTTCTTGGAGAAAATCAACAAGATTGATAAACCCCTATCCAAACTAATCAAACGGCGGAGAGAAAATACACAAATTAACAAGATCAGAAATGAAAAGGGAGACATAACCACAGACACAGAGGAAATTCAGAGAATCATTAGATCTTACTACAAAAGCCTATATGCCACAAAATTCGAAAATGTTAAAGAAATGGACACTTTTTTAGATAAGTACCATGTACCAAAGTTAGACCGGGACCAGGTGAACAATCTAAATAGACCTGTTAGTCACGAAGAATTAGAAGTTGTTATAAAAAACCTCCCTACCAAAAAAAAAAAAAGCCCAGGTCCAGACGGTTTCAATGCAGAATTCTACCAGAACTTCCAAGAAAACCTAATACCTATACTCCTTAATGTATTTCGCAATATAGAAACAGAAAAGTCATTGCCAAATTCCTTTTATGAAGCTACAGTTACCCTGATACCAAAACCACACAAAGACTCAACCAAGAAAGAGAATTACAGGCCAATCTCACTCATGAATATCGATGCAAAAATCCTCAACAAAATACTGGCAAACCGAATCCAAGAACACATTAGAAAAATTATCCATTATGACCAAGTAGGCTTCATCCCAGAGATGCAGGGCTGGTTCAACATATGAAAATCTATCAATGTAATCCACCATATAAATAAACTGAAAGAAAAAAACCATATGATCATTTCATTAGATGCTGAAAAGGCATTTGACAAAATTTGACATCCCTTTATGATAAAGGTCTTGGAGAGATTAGGGATACAAGGGTCATACATAAATATAATAAAAGCTATTTATTGCAAGCCGACAGCTAACATCAAATTAAACGGAAAGAAACTCAAAGCCATCCCACTAAAATCAGGAACACGACAAGGCTGTCCACTCTCTCCATACCTTTTCAATATAGTGCTTGAAGTTCTAGCAATAGCAATAAGATAACATAAGGGGATCAAAGGGATTCGAATTGGAAAGGAAGAAGTTAAACTTTCATTATTTGCAGATGATATGATAGTGTACATAAGCGACCCCAAAAACTCCAGCAAAAAACTTTTACAGCTGATAAACACCTTTAGTAGCATGGCAGGATACAAGATCAACTCCAAAAAATCAGTTGCCCTCCTATACACAAAGGATAAGGAAGCAGAGAGGGAAATCAGAGAAGCATCACCTTTCACGACAGCCACAAATAGCATCAAATATCTTGGGGTAACTCTAACCAAGGAAGTGAAAGATCTATTTGACAAGAACTTTAAGTCTTTGAAGAAAGAAATTGAAGAGGATACCAGAAAATGGAAGGATCTTCCTTGCTCTTGGATTGGGAGGATCAACATAGTAAAAATGGCAATTCTACCAAGGGCAATTTATAGATTCAATGCAATCCCCATTAAAATCCCATCAAAATTCTTCACAGATCTTGAGAGGACATTAATCAACTTTATATGGAAAAACAAAAAACCCGGGATAGCCAAAACAATCTTATACAATAAAGGATCATCTGGAGGCATTACCATCTCTGACTTCAAACTCTATTACAGAGCTTCAGTATTGAAAACAGCTTGGTATTGGAATAAAAACAAAGAAGTCGATCAATGGCATAGAGTAGAAGACCCGGATTTTATCCCACAAACCTATGAACACCTGATTTTGATAAAGGAGCTAAAAGTATTCAATGGCAGAAAGAAAGCATCTTCAACAAATGGTGCTTGCAGAACTGGTAGTCAACCTGTAGAAGAATGAAAATAGATCCATATCTATCGCCATGCACAAAAATCCAGTCCAAATGGATTAAAGACCTCAATATCAGGCTGAACACACTGAACCTGACAGAAGAGAAAGTGGGAAGTACTCTACAACACATGGGCACAGGAGATCACTTCCTACGTATATCCCCAGCAGCACAGACATTAATGACAATTGAATAAATGGGACCTCCAGAGACTGAGAAGCTTCTGTAAAGCAAAGGACACTGTCACTAAGACAGAAAGGCAACCCACTGACTGGGAGAAGATCTTCACCAACCCTGCAACAAACAAAGGTCTGATCTCCAAAATATATAAAGAACTCAAGAAACTAGACATTAAAATGCTAATTAAACCAGTTAAAAAATGGGGCACTGAACTGAACAGAGAATTCTCAACAGAAGAAGTTCAAATGGCCAAAAGACACTTAAGGTCGTGCTCAACCTCCTTGGCGATCAGGGAAATGCAAATTAAAACAACTTTAAGATATCATCTTACACCTGTCAGAATGGCTAAAATCAAAAACACCAATGATAGCCTTTGCTGGAGAGGTTGTGGAGAAAGGGGTACACTCATCCATTGCTGGTGGGAATGCAAACTTGTGCAACCACTTTGGAAAGCAGTGTGGCGGTTTCTCAGGAAATTCGGGATCATCCTACCCCAAGATCCAGTAATACCACTCTTGGGAATATACCCAAGAGATGCCCTATCATATGACAAAAGCATTTGTTCAACTATGTTCATAGCAGCATTATTTGTAATAGCCAGAACCTGGAAACAACCTAGATGTCCTTCAATGGAAGAATGGATGAAGAAAGTGTGGAATATATACATATTAGAGTACTACTCAGCAGTAAAAAACAATGACTTCATGAATTTTGCATGCAAATGGATGGAAATAGAAAACACTATCCTGAGTGAGGTATCCCAGACCCAAAAAGATGAACATAGGATGTACTCACTCATAATTGGTTTCTAGCCATAAATAAAGGACATTGAGCCTAAAATTTGTGATCCTAGAGAAGCTAAATAAGAAGGTGAACCCAAAGAAAAACATATAGTCATCTGCCTGGATATGGGAAATAGACAAGATTGCCGGGCAAAAATTGGGAACTTGGGGGTGAGGTGGCTTGGGGCTAAGGGGAAATGGGGTGAAAAACGTGAGAAGAAGAGGATGGGGTGAGCTTGGTGGAATGGGATGGTTGGGATAAAGGAAGGGTGGATACGGGAGCAGAGAAATATATAATCCTAATTACGAGAGCCATCTTAGGGTTGGCAAGAGACTTGACTCTAGAGGGGCTCATAGATGTCCAGGGAGATGTCCCCAGCTATATTACTTTGGGCAACTGAGGAGAGGGAACCTGAAATGACCCTATCCTATAGCCATACTGATGAATATCTTACATATCACCTTAGAACCTTCATCTGGCGATGGATCGTGATAGAGACAGAGACCCAAATTGGAGCACTGGACTGAGCTCTTAAGATCCAAATGAGGAGCAGAAGGAGGGAGAACATGAGCAAGGAAGTCAGGACCTCGAGGGGTGCACCCACACACTGTGACAGTGGAACTGATCTAATGGGAGCTCACCAAGGCCAGAGGGACTGGGACTGAATAAGCATGGGATGAAACCGGACTTTCTGAACATGGCGGACATTGAAGGCTGATGAGAAGCCAAGGACAATGGCACTAGGTTTCGATCCTAATACATGAACTGGCTTTATGGGAGCCTAGCCTGTTTGGATGCTCACCTTCCTGGACCTGGATAGAAGTGGGAGGACCTTGGACTTCCCGCAGGGCAGGGAATCTGGACTGCTCTTCATTCTCCAGAGAGAGGGGGAATGGAGTGGGGGAAAGGGGGAGAGGGGGAAGGGAGTGGGAGGAGGAGGCGATGTGTGGGAGGAGGGGGAGGGAAATGGGAAACGGTGAGGACGAGGAAATTTTTTTTCAACAACTAAAAAAATAAACAAAAAAAAAACAACCCCAAATTACTCCTCTACCATGCAAGAGGGAGCTTTTTCTTTAATTACAATAGAATTGCCTCATTTACCCTTTCCTCCTAACCTCCTATGTCTTTCACCTCCAAAATTCACAACCACCTGTATTTTAATCATAGTTATTACAAACACATATAAGTGAATAAACACATAAGTACAACCTGCCTAGTCTGTTCAATGTTTCCTGCTTTTATGTGTTTCTAGTTCTGACCCCTTGATATTGTGTAACCCAACAGGGCACTTAGCCCTGGGCAAGATGAATTTCTTCTCTCTCTCTCTCTCTCTCTCTCTCTCTCTCTCTCTCTCTCTCTCTCTCTCTCTCTCTCTCCTTTTCTCTCTTTATTTCTTTCTCATTGCTAATTTTATTATCTGTCATCTAGGGCTGAGCCCCCCTATATGGTGGCAAGACTAGTCTTGTTGCTGATTTTAATGGTATTGCTTTGAATTTCTATCCATTTAATTTGGTGTAAGCTGTCACTTACTGCTTAGTGCTTTTATTATGTTTAGGTATGTCTCTTGTATCACCGATCTCTCCAAGACTTGTATCACCAATGGCTGTTGTATTTGTTAAAGGACTTTTTCAGTATCTCATGAAATGATCATGTGGTGTTTTTTTCTTTCAGTTTGTTCATAAGGTGCATTACATTGGCAGATTTTCATATATTGAATGATTTCTGCATCTCTGGGATGAAGCCTACTTGATCTTGTTGGATGATCGTTTTGATATGTTTTTGGATTAGGTTTGTAAGTACGTTAGAGAATTTTGTTTGCATCAATGTTCATGAGGGAAATTGGTCTGTAATTCTCTTTCTTTGTTGAGTCTTCATGTGGTTTGGGGATCAGGGTTACAAAAAGAATTTGTCAAGGTTTCTTCTGTTTCTATTTTGTGGAACAATTTGGGGAGTATTGGTATTAGCTCTTCTTTGAATGATAGAATTCTGAGCTAAAACCTTCTGGTCCTGGGATCCTTTTCATTGGGAGACTTGTAAAAAAGTGCTTCTATTTCCTAATGTTATAGGTATATTTAAATTGCTTATCTGATCTTCATTTAATTTTGGTATGTGGTATCTTTCAAGAAGTTTGTCAATTCCTTTTAGATTTTTCAGTTTTGTGAAGTACAGGGTTTTCAAGTATGACCTGATGATTCTCTGGATTTCCTCAGTGTCTGTTGTTATGTCCCCCCTTTCATTTCTGATTTGTTAATTTGGATATTCTCTCTCTACCTGTTAGTTTAGATAGGGGTTGTCTCTCTTTTTTTTTTTGAATAGCTCTTTGTATCATTGATTCTTTGTATTGTTCTCTTTGTTTCTATTTTATTCATTTCAGCCTTCAATATGATTATTTTATTATTTGTTAGTATCTACTCCTCCTGGGTGAGTATGCTTCTTTTTATTCTATGGTATCTTGGTGCAAACTTTCCTTTGAGCACTGTTTTCATTGTGTCTCATGAGTTTTGGTATGTTGTAAATTTATTTTCATTGAATTCTAGAAAGTCTTTAGTTTCTATCTTTATTTCTTGGTTGGTTCAGTGGTAATTAAGTAGAGAATTGTTCAGTTTCTATAAGTTTATAGGCTTTCTGTAGTTTCTTTTGTTGTCAAAAATCCAGCTCTAACCCATGATTATATGATAAGATACAGGATGTTATTTCAATTTTTTGCATCTGTTGAGTCTTGTTTTGGGACTGAATATATGATCAGTTTTGGAAAATATTCTATCTGGTGCCAAGAAGAAGGTATATTCTTTTGTGTTTGGGTGAAATGTTCTGTTAGGTCCATTTGAGTCATGTTAGTTCCATTGTTTCTCTGTTTAGTTTCTGTCTGGACCACCTGTCGATTGCTGAGAGTATAGGGTTGTCATTTTCCACTGTTACTCTGTGGGGTCCAGCATGTGCTTTAAGCTTTTGTAATGTTTCATTTACAAATGTGAGTGCCTTTGCATTTGGGGCATAGAGGTTCAGAATTTAGACAACATCTTTCTGTATTTTTCCTTTGATGAGTATCAAATGTTCTTCTCCATCTCTTTACTAATTTTGATTGAAATTCTATTTTATTAGATATTAACAGCTTGCTTCTTACTTTCATTAGCTTTCATCTTTTTCCTACCTTTATTCTGAAGTAATGTCTATCTTTGATGTTATATGCAGCATATTGTTTTCATATCAATTCTGGTAGCTTGTATCTCATTGTGTTCATTGATATTGGGAAATATTAATGGCTGGGCCTTCAAACCCATTTTATTGATCTATGTTTCTGTTTTTGTGCCAAAACTATGCTTCTTTATTACTATAGCTCTGTATTATGACTTGGAATTGCATATGGTCATACCTCCAGCATTTATTTTATTATTCATAATGGTTTAGCCATTCTGCATTCCCATATGTAGCTTAAAATTGTCATTTCAAGATCTCTGAAATATTTTGTTTGAATTTTGTTGGGGTTTGCATTGAATCTATAGATTGCTTTTGGTAGTAGGGCCATTTTTACTGTATTAATCTTACCAGTCCTTGAGCATGAGAGATCTTTCCATTTTCTGATATCTAATTCAATGTCTTAAGGTTTTTATTATACAAATCTTTCCCTTGCTTGGCTAGAGTCACCCCAAGATAGTTTTAAATATTTAGGCTATTGTAAAAGGTATTGTTTCCCTAATATCTTTCTCAGGTCATTTGTCTTTGTATATAGAAAAGCTCCTGATTTTTGTGAGTTAATTTTTATCCAGGTTCTTTTATGAAAGTGTTTATCAGTTGTAGGAATTCCCTGGTGGAACTTATAGGGTCACTTATATTATTGTATTATCTGTAAATAAAGTTATTTTGACTTTTTCCTTTCCATTTTGTATATCCTTGATCTCTTTTAGTTCTCTCATTGCTCTAGTTAAGATTTTTAAATTCTTTTTTTAAATTTATTAGATTTTTTTAAAAAAACTATGAATCCAAGTTCCCATTCCTTCCCTTCCTCCCATTCCCTCTACAATCCTACCACTCCACCCACATCTAATCCTCAGAGAGTGTAAGGAACATTGCCCCGTGGAAGGTCCAAGGCCCTCCCTACTATATCTAGGCTGAGCAAGGTATACATCCAAAAAGAATAGGATCCCCAAAAGCCAGTACATGCAGTAGGGATAAATCCTGGTGCCACTGCCAGTGGCCCCTCAGTCTGCCACAGCCATGAAACTGTCAACCACATTCAGAAAAACTAATTTGGTCCTATGCTTGTTCCTTCCCAGTCTGGCTGGAGTTGATGAGCTCCATTAGCTCAGGCAAACTGTTTCAGTGGGTGAACCCATCATGGTCTTGACCTCCTTGCTCCTATTCACATTCCTTCCATTCTTTATCTGGACTTTGGGAACTCAGTCTAGTGCGCTGATGTGTGTCTCTGTCTCTGTTTCCATCAGTTGCTGGATGAAGGCTCTATGGTGATATTTAAGATAATCATCAGTCTGACTATAAAGCAAGTCAAAATCAGGCCCCCCTCTCCTCTGTTACCAAGGGTCCTAGGTGGGGACATTCTTTTGGATTCCTAGGAATTTCTCTAGAGCCAGGTTTCTGCTAACCCTATAATGACTCCCTCAATTAAGATAACTTTCTTCTCGCTCTCATCTCTGTCCTTCCTCCATCTCGACCATAAGTATTATGAACTTGCCTCTTTGAACCACCTTCACTGTTTCCCATGAGTTTGTGTGTTTTGTGTTTTTAATTTTATTAGAGGCTATTGCCATTGCCCTTGGTTGCCCCCACAGAGATGGAAAGTAAGTCTTTATTGTTAAAGAAAGCATGAACTCAGAGTCAGGGTCCAGAGGTCCCTAAGGAAGAACTAACTTGATAGCCTCCTACTTGATGATTAGTTTTTATGCTACTAGAAGGTGCCTTGAAAATTTCCAAAGGAAGGAAACAACCAATAGTACTAAACAAGTATGGCATTTGCAATTACATCACTGCTGTGTTTGCAGGAGACGGTGGCTCTTCTCACTAGATACCCTAATATAGAATTTGGCTTAGTCAGCACAAACTGGGCACATGACCCTATAAAAAGAAGATAATAAAAATCAGTAAGGAAGAGCAAACCCCACTCTCTGTGAATAATATGTGCCAAATATTCCAAGCAACCAACAATTATTCTCCCAGAATTCCTTATATTCAACCCACATGTTAAGTGATGAAGGGAGATGAGGAATAGTGGAGCTCAAATCATGGTGAAGACACCCAGATTCTGCTTCCTGAGTCCAGTGGATGGACTATAGCTGTGTACCCCTTCTTATCTGTGGGATTCTAAGTGCAAATACCCCTCTTCCTGGGGTTGCACAAGTCCTTCCTTTTAATCCACACTGGATCTGACAAAGAATTGGAAAGACTACACCTTGGGATGATGTGAGCTACACCAAGTAGTAGCAGGACAGAAATACCTGCAAGTGAAGGGAAAACATCAGAAAAGCTGGGGAGCACTAAGCCGGTGTTTGACTATATCATTCTGCAATGTAGCCTTGTCCTGTTACTTATATGACTACTAGGTCTCCCTCCTGCCAACAATGAGACCATTTGGGCAGCCACATAATGATTTCTGGAGTCTAATTGGAATGTGAATTTTCCCTTAATGTAATTCTCTAAATGTTAGTAAAAGCACTGGGCAATCAAGTTTACTTTGACATAGAGGATCAATACCGGTTAGAGATGCACACTCTAGAAGACTGGTGGTTTTAGTGGATGTCATTTCTTTTTTTTGATGTCATTTCTAATGAAGAATTTGTTAGTGGATTAGAGTTAAGAGTGGGTCTCAGCAGTTAAGCGTGCTTGCTGGTCCTACAGAAGGTGTGAATCTGGGTCCCCAGACTCAATGCCAGAGAGCCCAGAACCTCCTGTAATACTAGGGGATCAGATGCCATCTTCTAGCCTTTTCAGAAACCCATGCACAGCTACAAGTACAGCTTGCACGCACACACACACACATGGGATATACTCACTCATAATTGGTTTCTAGCCATAAATAATGGTCACGGAGTATATAGTGGTGAACCTAAAGAAGCTAAATAAGAAGGTGAACCCAAAGAAAAACATATAATTATCCTCTTGGATATGGGAAGTAGACAAAATTGAGGGGAGAAAATTTGGGATCTTGGGGGTGGGGTGGGATGGGAGTATCGGGGGATGGGGAGAGAAAAGTGAGAAGGGGAGGATGAGGGAAACTTGGGGAAACAGGATGATTGGGATAAAGGAAGGTTGGATAGGGGAGCACGGAAGCTCAATTCTTAGTTAAGGGAGCCACCTTAGGGTTGGCAAGAGACTTGAACCTAGAGTGGCTCCCAGGAGCCCAAGGCGAGGTCCCCAGTTAGTTCCTTGGGCAGCTGAGGATAGGGAACCTGAAATGACCCTATCCTACAGCAATGCTGACGAATATCTTGCATATCACCATAGAACCTTCAGCTGGTGATGGATGGAGATAGTCACAGAGACCCACACTGGAGCACCGGACTGAGCTCCCAAGTTCCCAATGAGGAGCGGAAGGAGGGAGAACATGAGCAAGGAAGTCAGGACCACGAGAGGTGCACCCAACCACTGAGACAGTGTGGCTGATCTATTGGGAGCTCACCAAGGCCAACTGGACTGTGACGGAAGAAGCATGGGATAAAACCAGACTCTCTGAACATGGCGAACAATGGGGGCTGATGAGAAGCCAAGGACAATGGCCCTGGGTTTTGATCCTACTTCAAGTTCGGGCTTTGTGGGAGCCTAGCCAGTTTGGATGTTCACCTTCCTAGACATGGACGGAGGGGGGAGGACCTTGGACTTTCCACAGGGCAGGGAACCCTGACTGCTCTTTGGTCTGGAGAGGGAGGGGGGAGAGGAGGGGGGAAGGGGGAGAAGGGTGGGAGGAGGGGGAGGGAAATGGGAGGCTGGGAGGAGGCGGAAACTTTTTTTTTCTTTTCTTTTTCTCAATAAAAAAAAAAGAATAGCTTCAATATAATTGCCAAAAAGATGGAAAATGTATCTGTGGGAGTCAATAATGATTTGGGAGAAAAAGATAATCCTTCATGTAACTGCAAAATTAAACTGAAAGATTGGTCTCCTGCACTGTACAGAGGAAATAATATAAATTCTTTTACACTGCTAAACTGTGAATAGATTGCAAGTTTAATACTTTTGCATTTTAAAATTTTTCTTTCACTTTTGTTTTCAAGAACTAAGATATGCTTTTTATTAAATTCTATTGTACATATTATATAAAATCCACTTTAGTTTCAGATTAATGTTTTGTACATACAAAATTTGGAAATGAGTGTTAAGGCTAACAATTAAATCAGAACATACAATTGAGGTTTGTGAATATAAAAACTTTTCTAATTGTGTACAAAATTTAGTAAAAAATGAGAAACATAGCCATATGAGAAATAGTATTATGAGATTAGATTGTGAAAGTGAAAGGATTTAATTTCTGAGTTTTTCCACTAAGTAGGAAATTCCATTGTCTATGAAATTATTAAATTATTTTGATGCTGGAAATATTTCTCTTAAATAATCAATCCATTGGGATAAAGGAGGATGTAGAAACAAGAGTTGTGAGTTCACTACTCATGTGGCTCATGGGACTGAGAAGTAAGAAGTAGACCACAGTGTAGCTCTGGGGAATGCTCGTCATGGCATCACTACATGTGGAAATACAGGCAAAGAAGTAGTGATTTCTGAATGACTTGGTCTTCCCAACATCACTGTCCTCTCAAAATTATTTCATCATTTTCCCCTAGTGGGCATAAACATGTCCTTGAGAAGTATTTGGAGATAAAACTGATTCTACAGGGAAGGAATAGAAGCAGGCTTAAAGGAACATGGGTAGACAAGGAAAGGAAAAGCAGCTTCCTGAGACTATCACTTTTTCTTCCTAGGAAACTCTGCACAGGGAAAGAGCTAGAAGTCACAGGGGCAGGTGTCAACACAGAATCAATAGGGGAAGGGGGATGTTCAGAGGCCCTGTAAAGTATCCAAGCCAGCATTTGTTTAATAGAATCTTGGTCTTCTCCAATCTGGATTATTTTCCTCTTCCCCACGACTTTGACTGTTTTTTCTCAGTCACTTGATTCTTTGTCCATGATGGAGAATGACTTTGGCAAATCCCTAACCAACTACCAGCACCCTCAGGTATAGGTCATGCCTTGGGGTCTCTCCTCTAGAATTGGAGATGACCTCTCCTCAAGGTAGTATACCTGACCAAAACCTCAAGAAAATGACCTGAAAATGGCCATTACTCATGTGGCACTCCATGGTGTCCTTCCAGAAAAAGCAACACTCCTCCATGATTACCTGGTGAGAAACTCAATAGGCCCTCACCTCCACTGGAAGTATTGCAATAAATAGGGACTTGGGTCTTCTACCATTCTGAATGAACAAAGTTATTACTTTCCTCTTCTCGACAACTTGGTTTATACTTCAGTCATTCAATTCTTTGTCCATGCCAGAGAATAACCTTGCCAACTTCCTTAACAACTACCAGCACTCCAGTTATATATCTTGGTGTCTCTCACCTACAGTTGGAGAAGACTTCTCAAGATTATATGCATAACTGAAAATTACGAAACTGGACTTGGAACTGGTCATTGCCCATGTGGCACTCCAAGACCTCCTTCCTCAGTAAGTGACACTCTTCCACGGCTAACCTGGTAGGAAATTCAGCCAGCCCCCAATTCCACTGGGAGTAAGGATAGTAGAGGCTTGGGCTCTGATTGAGTGGGTGGAAGGTTATGTCTCAAAGTTGAGAACCAGAGCAAAGGCTTGTGCTGCCACTCTTCAGCAAAGAGACATAGTAAATAGGACCCCCATGGAACTGTTAAGTTTGCGGGGAGAAAGAGTAGGAGGGAAATTCCCTCTCAATACACCTGGGACAGATACACCGTGAAGCTTGCTGATGCCTTGTATTGTGCCCAGGATATTCCAAGCAAATAAATTCTGGTTTTGAAAATTTAGCTTTATGATTTAAATTTTAAAGTGTTCTTTTCTGTAAGACTGTATTTATTGAAACAATGGTATCACTAACCAAGATGAAACAGGTGAATATTAAGCTTTCTTTCTATAGACAGTGTTCTGTCTATTCACAGTAAATTAGAAAATTCACACTTAGCCAGCAAGGGAGTAGGCAACAGAGATGAAGTCCAAAAATCAATATAAAATTTCTATAATGGCTACCTGAAATGAATAAAGTTCTAGATATATCTGAATCACAGAAATTAAACCAATAATGGTTCCACCAGTAAAACAGGCATTTCAAAATAAGAAAATTGAAATGTCACCAAAGTTTTTACAACTATCAAAACCTTGGATCCAGTTGGGTCCACCCCAGAATTTTAACAGATTTTAAAGGAAGAAGTACAGTCAATATTTCTCAAGTTATCAATAAAATTGAAGTATAAGGAACACTTTCAATTACCCCCAGTGAATCCAGATTTACTGTATTATGAAGGCCATGTAAATACTCAATTAAAAACCCAAACAAAAACTTTAGTGTCATGGCAGATAATGGCAGTTTTGCCTCTAGGACCCATGAAGTGTCTGGCCACGGGTTCTTGGATCAGTTTAAAGTACAATGCATGAGTTTCCTACAGTCGAGCAGATTTTAGGTCCAATTTGATAAGTGTTGGCTGTCCCCAAGATGCATGTGCCTCTATGGCACTGTTAGGGATGGCTTGCTATGCCTTTTGTGTAGTTTTCAACCTTTTTATCTGAGTAGGACAATTGATAACATGTTACCCTTGTACATTATATCTTGAATTTATGAGGACTATCCCACAGGGAGGCAGCTTCCAGATCATTGATATGTATTTTAATGTAAGGATATAAACTGATAGGTTTTGCTGTACTTTCCCAAACATCCTTAATGTAATTTATGACCTTGCCCTCTCCCTGTGCATTCCTCTCCATGTCCTTTCTCTCTCAGTATGTATTCCTCCCTCCTACTCCCTCTTTCTACAAATTACTCCCTTCACCTTTTGTAGTCAAGCCCTGCCACTTGCATTTTTCCCTTTGTAGCACCCATGTCCTGCTATTTCTCTCTCTAAAGCAACATCTCCTCTTTCTACAATGCTCCTTTTCTGCTTTTCTGATTTTATGATTATTCAAGGGTGTTAATTCAAAGCAAGGAGATTTGGATTTAGGATGCACAAATAAGGGGAAACATAAAACATTTCTCTTTCTGGACCCGGTTGACCCCACTAAGCATAGTATTTTCCAGTTTTATCTATTTATTTGTAGATTTTATTTTTATAGCTGAATAAAATTGTATAATCATGCCACATTTTCATCATCCACTAAGTAGTTGAAGGAAAACTAAGATACTTCCATTTCTTTGTTATTATGAATAGAATGGTGACGACTTTAACTGAACAAGTATATCTGCAGTGAGATATAAAGTCCTTTCAGTATTTGCAAAAGCTGAAATAGCGCAATTGTATAATATATCTGATTTAGGCAATTGGGGAAGTGTCCACACCAATTTCCAAAAAATAGATTTATTTTATTTTTTAATAGTTCTATCATTTATTATTATCATGTGTATTATATGAAAGCTTCATGCATAAATTATCCAATATGTAAGCAAATAAATAGAAAATTAATAAAAGAGTAATTCTCATTTAAACATCAATAAAACATTAAATGAGTGAATATATGGTAAATGTACTTTACAATCAAAAATACTTCCAAAAGTTATTCTGAATGGATATCCGTCAAAGTGTCATAGATTTATTTTTATATTTATGTGTCCATGTTTATTTTTTGCCAGCATCAATGTCTCTGCAGCACATATCATATATGCAGTGCCCACAGAGGACATTAGGTCCTCTGCAGCTGGAGTTATGAAAGGTTGGGATCTTCCACATGGGTTCTTGGAATTGAACCCAGATTCTCTGAAAGAGCAGCCAGTTTTCCACCACTGAGCCATCTCTACAGACCCTGATTAATTAATATTTTTCATTTTTTATTATTTAAAATAATTTCTAAATTTAATATATTTTGGCGATTTTCTTCCACTTCTCCAAGTCCTTCCAGATACTCACCCCATCCCTACCCAGCCAATTTTAGGTTCATTTTCAAAGAAATGAACAAAAATCCAATACAATAACCAAATGCTCTAAAAAGTAGAAAACAAAATTAAAACAAAAAACAAAAAGAAAGAAAAGTAAAAACCACCTGAGAAACTACAATGGAAGCTGTGTTCATAGCAGGAAGTGTCTACATGAAGAGAATAGAGAATTCTCATACCAGAGACTTAACAGCAGATGTTATGAGAGTATACACAAGTTACCTCCAGAATTCCACCAGGGAACACCTATAGCTAATGAACACCTTCAGTGATGTAGTAGGATACAAGATTTTTAACTAAAAAATCAGTAGACCACCTACAATTGATAAATGGACTGAGAAAGAAATCAGAGAAACAACACCCTTAACAATAGCCACAAATAATATATAATATCTTGTGGTAACTCTAACCAAACATGTGAAATATCAAGGTGACAATTACTTTAAGTCTTGGAAGAAAGAAACTGAAGAAGATACCAGAAAATGGAAAGATCTCCTATGCACATGAATCGGTAGGATTGACATATTTTGGTAAAATAGTGATTTTACCGAAAGCAATCTGCAGATTCAGTAGAATCCCCATCAAAACCCTAACACAATTCTTCACAGACCTCAAAAGAACAATACTCAGCTTAATATGGAAAAACAAAAAACACAGTATAGATCAAACAATGCTGTATACTCAAGGAACTCCCAGAGGTATCGCCATCTGTGACTTCAATCGCTGCTACAGAACTCTAGTAATAAATACAGCTTGATATTAGCATAAACACAGATGCATGGATCAATGGAATCGAATTGAAGACCCTGACATAAATCATCATGCCCATGAACACCTGATTTTTGACAAAGAGGCTGAAAGTGTACAATGAATAAAAAGAAAGGATGTTCAGAAAATGGTGCTGGTGTAACTGGATGTTGACATGTAGAAAAATGCAAATAGATTCATACCTATCACCATGCGCAAAACTCAAGATCAAGTGGATCAAAACCTTAACACAAATCCAGTTACACTGAACCCGATAGAAAATAAAGTGGGAAGTAGCTTTGAACACATTGGCACTGGAGATTACTTCCTGAATATAACACCAGTAACACAGACACTGAGGTAAACAATTACTAAATGGGTCCTCATGAGCATTACTTATGACATTTTATGTTGGAAAAGATGTAGAGCAAGGAAAATGTTTCTCCATTGCTGGTGGGTGGGGGAAATTGTACCACTGCTTTGAAAATCAATTTAGTCATTTATCAGGAAAATCAACCTACCTCAAGACTCAACTATACCACTCTTGGGCATATACCCAAAGGATGCTTAATCCATACCACAAGGACACTTGCTCAACCATTTTCATAGCATTAATATTCATAACAGCCAGAACCTGGAAACAAACTAGATGCCCCTTAACCAAAGAATGGATAAAGAAAATGTCATGTATATATACTCAACAGAGTATTATTCAGCAGTAAAAAGCAATGACCTCTTGAAATTTGCAGGCAAGTGGATGGAACTAGAAAAAAATCCTCAGTGAAGTAACCTAGACCTAGAAAGACAAACCCTGTATGTACTCACTTATAAGTAGACATTAGATGTAAAGCAAAGGATATCCAGGCTACAATCCATAGCCCCAGAGAAGCTAGGTAGCAAGTAGGACCCTAAGAGCCATGGGAATGGGAAATTGATGATATCTCCTGAGGAAACTGGGTGTATGGGTAGAGGGTAGGGTCTGGATGATGGATACATGAGGGATCAGGATGGTAAAGTTGCAGGAAGGATGGAGAAGGAGAGCAATGAGAGATATATCTTCATAGAGGGGTCATTATGGGATTATGGAGAAACCCAATGCTATGTAAACTCCCTGGAATACACAAGAATGACCCCAGGTAAGTCTCTTAGCAATAGTGGAGTGGGTGCTTGAACTGGTTCTCTCCTGTAATCAGATTGGTAACTACCATAATTGTCATCATAAAACCTTCAACTAGTAACTGATGGAAGAGTCCAGTTGAAGAGAAGGAGAAGGGATTATGTGAGCTAGAGGGTCAAGAACATGATGGAGAAACATACAGAGACAATTGACCTGAGGTCGTGTGAAGTCTAGGACTCTAAACCAACAGGGATACTTCATTGGACTGACGTAGGCCCTCTGCATGTGGGTGACAGTTGTGTAGCTTGGAAAGTTTGTGGGACCTCTAGCAGTAGAACCAGGACCTATCCCTGGTGCATGAACTGCCTTTCTGGAACCTATTGCCTATGGTGGGATGCCTCGCTCAGTCTTGATGCAGGGGGAGGAACTTAGTCCTGCCTCAACTTGATATGCTATGCTTTGTTGACTCCCATGGGAGGCCTTACCCTTTTTGAGTGGATGGGAGTAGAAAGTAGGTGAGGGCAGGATATGGTAGGAGAGGAGGGAGAGGAAACTGTGGTTGGTATGTAAAATAAATTTTAAAAAATTAATAAAAAGTAACAACATATAGGCTTAGACACATATGTCCATATACCAGAGTCTCATTAAAACACAAAACTAGAACCCATGGTATAAACATAAAGTTAAAACTTATGATCTGACATGACATTGTGGCAAAAAGAACATCCAAAGATGCTATTGAGTTTATTTTGTGCTTGCCACCTACTGCTGATGATTGGCCTTAAGTATGGTTTGAATCCCAAGTGAGACGCCCAGGAAAAAAAAATCAATTTTTCATATGCGAGTGGTAATCATTTGAGAATAGGTTTTGGGTTAGGGATGGGGTTTGTGTTTCTTATCCTCTGAGCATTAAGACCCCATCTGGCTTAATCCCTAGCAGACCCTGGACATACTGCCATGGTGTGTGCCACAGAGTTCATATGTGTGTTGGTTGTGTTGTGTTTAGAAGTCTTTGTTTCTCTGCATTCTACCTCTTACATTCTTACTGCCTCTTATGGTGCAGGCTTCCCCGAGTCCATAGAGAAAGGTTTGGATGGAGACACACCATTTATAACTGTGTGTTGATGTGGGATGCACTTCTGCATGCTGTGAATATGTCTTATTACCTTTGGTTAATAAAGAAGCCGATTTGGCCAATAGCCAGGCAGAATAAAGCCAGGCAGGACATCCAAAGCAAAGATAATGGGAAAAATAAGGCTGAATCTGGGAGATGTCAGCTAGAGAAGCAAATGTGAGGTAACGCTGCAACCACATGGCAATCCATAGATTAATAGAAATGGGTTAATTTAGGATGCAAAAACAAGTTAGTAACAAGCCCGAGCCACCAGTCAAACAGTTTGTAATTAATATTAAGCTTCAGAGTGGTTATTTGGGAACAGGTGGACAGGAGAGAAACCTCCAGTTAGAGTGTGTTCCAGGTTCCCTCACTCTGAATATAATGTAGTTGTGGGTCTCTGTATTTGTTCTCATTTAGTGCAGGAGGAAGGTTCTGCTATAATGACTGAGTTACATGCTGGATGATGAAATACCAGAATATCATTAGATGTCATATAAACGCTGTTTCTATAGTAGAACAGTAGTATTTCATTTTCTCTTAGGTCCCTGGCCTGTCTGATCTCTAGTTCGTGGTCTCTTGAGTACTGTCAGGGATTGCTTCCATTCATCTGTTGAAAGACACTGAGGCTGTTTCCCATTTCTGGCTATTATGTATAGAGCAGCAAAACATGGCTGAGCAAGTTTCTGTATAATAATATAAAAAGCCCTTTGGGCATATGAACAAGGGTGGTATACCTGGATCCTGAGTTAGATCAAGCTTCCTAAAGAACTGTCATGGTGATTTCCAGAATGATTGTGCAATTTTTAATTCCCACCAGCAGTGGATTAATGTTCCCATTATTCTCCATTCTGGTCACCATGAGCTATTACTTTTTTTTTCATTGATATTGACCATTCTATGTGGTATAAGATGAAATCTCAAAGTAGTTCTGATACACATTTCTATATTAAACTCTTTATAAATGCATTTCATGAGGGCATAATCACTGAAGATAAAAGTCATGGGTGTTTCTTAGTCTGAGAGAGGTAGAGGAAACAATGTATGTGAAGAGATTTCTACTCATAGTTGTCTTTATGTCAGCCCTCAAAGCTATATTAAAATGCTGTAACTTGTCACCCAGAAGAAAATCTGCAGTGATGAGGTAGCTGATTAAAATTATGTTTGTTGTGGTGTAGGGAACTTTGGGATGACAGTCATTTTGATTAACATTCAAATATAGATGAAAATCCAATCTGACTGGGGGAATCTTCAAGTCAGGGAATTACATGTGTGGTGTAAATCTCTCTTCAGGGGAAGAGACTGGAGGATTCCTTTCAAAATCTAAGGCATAGTGGACATCATAACTAAAATTACCTCAATTTTTCTACCCATTTGAATACAGGTTGTTTTTTATAATATAGTGTGTGCAAAGTCCATAAACTGTATTCTAGATTTCTCTTGGAGATAATTGCTTCATCTATAGATGCTTGTTTGGTGCCTCTATTTGGAGGTTGTAGATTCAATTTCATCATCTTTGAATATCTTATCATCTACTGCAACTGGTGAGAACAGAGTTCGTGTTCTTTCTGGTATGTGCCACACACACAGTAACCAAAAAAGGAACCAGAACGCTGCAAAGAGTAGTAGCTCTTGGTGCACGTGGATAGGTAGGAAGGTCTAGATATACAGAAAGCACAGGTTGTTGTGCAGAGTCTCCTACCCCCAAGTCAGGGGAGGCACAGGATTGCAACAGTCAGAGATATTTTTTTGGGGGAGGAGGAAGAGGATGGAGACCTTGAGCAATGGCACCTGCACAGGGTCATGTCTTCTCCAGCCACCAGAGGGCACTGCCAGCCACACACTTGCCTAGTTTGCTCAGACTCTCAGCTGATCTCTTTGTCTAGCAGTATTTCCTGTGCATGAAAACACAAATTCTCTCTAGCTTACTTCTTTCTCAGCTGGAGCCCATTCTAATGTTGAAGGAGAGGCTTCCACAGCTTCCAGGATTGGATATATTTGCATAGCGACGATCCTGTCAGAAGACAGGGACAGATAAGAAGTGACAGCCTCTCACTAGGTTGTGTGACTCCAGGAGAAATTCCTTGTGTCTCCACCATGACCTGGGCTCCAGTTCTCCTCATTTTCCTGGCTCACTACACAGGTGGCTGTTTACATGGGATTCTGGGGGTGTAAACAGGAGAAATGTCCTGTCCCCTGAAAACGGGCTTCCTCTTGTCCTCACTGATTCTCTGTTTCACTCTATCCTCGCAGTATCTTGGGCTGAGGTTGTTGTGTACACCCAGCCCCAATCACTGTCGGGATCTTTTTTTTTTTTTTTTTTATTGAGAAAAAGAAAAGAAAAAAAAGTTTCCGCCTCCTCCCGGCCTCCCATCTCCCTCCCCCTCGTCCCACCCTTCTCCCCCTCCCCCCCGCTCCTCTCCCCCTCCCTCTCCAGTCCAAAGAGCAGTCAGGGTTCCCTGTCCTGTGGAAAGTCCAAGGCCCTCCCCCCTCTGTCCATGTCTAGGAAGGTGAACATCCAAGGTGGCTAGGCTCCCACAAAGCCCGAACTTGAAGTAGGATCAAAACCCCGGGCCATTGTCCCCGGCTTCTCATCAGCCCCCATTGTTCGCCATGTTCAGAGAGTCTGGTTTTATCCCATGCTTCTTCTGTCACAGTCCAGCTGGCCTTGGTGAGCTCCCAATAGATCACCAACCACTGAGACAGTGTGACTGATCTATTGGGAGCTCACCAAGGCCACTGTCGGGATCTTTAGGGCAGAAGATCACCATCTCCTGTACCCGCAGCAGTGGCAGCATTGATAGCAATTCTGTATCCTGGTATCTTCAGCATTCAGAAAACACACCCCGCCTGCTCATCTACAGATATGACCTAAGACCCTCTAGTGCTCCTGATCGGTTCTCTGGCTCTAAGGACAGCTCCTCCAACTCTGCCACCCTAACTATCTCTGGGCTGCAGGCTGAGGATGAAGCTGATTACTACTGTCTGTCTGACTATGACAACTATTTCACACAGAGCCTCAGACTTATGGGGAACTGAGACAGAAACTTTTTAGAGCATCACCACCATGGGTTACCTTCAACCTTGGAAAACTGATCTTTTCTGTCTTGATTTGGAAATTCCTGTGAAATAGGCCCTTTATTTTCTAAAATACAACATTCTACCTACCTATCTATCTATCTATCTATCTATCTATCTATCTATCTATCTATCTATCGATCTGCCTGCTTACTTACCTACCTTTCTTTCTTTGTATCTGTCTATCATCTGTCTGTCTACCATTTCTCTCTCTCTCTCTCTCTCTCTCTCTCTCTCTCTGCGTGTGTGTGTGTTTGAGGCCTTGATTTATGCTTGTGTTCATTTTTTAATTTGTTCTCTTTTTTTAAGCTATTTTGCTTTCCTATGTTGTACTCTGATGTTTTTTTTTTGAACTTGAAACTTTAGTTGTAAAGTAAGGAAATTCCCCGTGACACATGTATATATGCATATATACAATGTGAACTTGGATCATTATCATTTGCTCTGTTACATTGCAGCAACATTTGTCATGTGCTTACAATTCTTTCTTTTTGATTAAGATTTCACTGATGCATCGAAGGAATCACATTTCAGATGTACGTGTGGATGTTCTTTTAGGATATGAGCTCATACATTTTGTGTGTGTGTGTGTGTGTGTTTATTGAAGTCATTGTTATGGTTTTGACATCATGGTAATACTGGATTAATAGATTAAGTTTGGAATGATAATTTCTTGTCCATTGGTGAAACACCTTGAGAATCTGTGACATCTCTTGTGTTTTATGGCCATTTTTACATGTATGTCTTGAACTGTTGTTTTTATTCAAATCCGTTGTTTGTGATACATTAGGTTTCATTAATGGACTTTTTCATGTACTCTTGATGTCTTTGACTCAATTCATAGTAGCTATTTTGAAGTCCTTGTTTGGTGTTTCAGTTATATTGAATTTCTCAGGAAACACTGTCACCATGTTACTGAGCTCCTGTAGAGACATACTGTAGGGGCTATTTTGATTGTGTCCTTATATTGGTATCAATGCATCTGCGTTTAAAATGATTGTACATCTAGATGTTGATATGTTATCTTGTCTCTGTTGCATAGGCTTTTTATTCCTTAGTTTCTGTTGCCCTCATAGGATATTTGGAGGGTTTGTGGTGTCTTATAGGCACTGCTCTGAGTCTCTGCCGGGTGAGGCCATTGGTTCCTAGATAAAAATTATTTGTGTATTGGGAGCTTGAAGGGAAGAATTTGATGGACTGGGTTAGTAAGGGGCTGAAGAGCACATAGGGAGGGAAGAAAGCTGGGTCTGCCAGCTGGATCTGTGGAGTACCCAGGAAATGGAGGAAGATGGTAAAAGGCACCTCCCTCCCCAGCAGGTAGCCTGATAAATTCGCTGGACATTAGACTATGTATTTGGAAATGGAGGAGAGGAAGGAAACTGAAGATTGCTTACTTGTTTCCCTGGCCAGCATAACCAATAGGGTTGTAGTGACTACACTGTCTCTAGTGTAGGTGGTTGAAACAAAGGGATGGGATTAGAAGTAGGCTGCAAGAGAAGACTGATTTATTTTTAAAAATAATTGGGACAGGAAAAAGAAGAGGAGGATAAGACTGAGGGATTAGAATTGGAGAATGGGAGGGAAATGAAGTTCACTCACCTGCTTCCCTGCTCAGATTGGCAAGTATGTGTCCAGGTAGAGAGCATCTCTGGTATTGATATACAAGACACAGTGATAGGATGTGGGGAGAATGGGGTTGTAGGAGAAGAATGAGTGATGGTTTTTGGAATTTCTACATCCACTTAATAAATATGTAGATACTATAAGTGTGCAGGAAATTAAAAATGAGTGTCTGATCATGTATGGGACTGACTGCACTTTATTCTGGCACATACAGAACATTGGAAGTTCAGAGGTATAAACTGAGAATCACTGTTGGAAGGGCTGCTGCAGTGTTGTAATCTCCAAAGGTGGAGATTATAGTGCAATAAATTCATATGGCATAAATTGGAATATATTTCCTTAATAATCAATGATGTATGGAATAAAAATATTTATCCTCACGTTAAATCTCATACCAATGAAGTAATCTGATATTTGCCATTATTCTGTGGGTGAGATAATACTTTATTATTTCTGCATATTTTTGTAACACTGTTAAAGATTTTTTTTCCAGATAGGACAACCTTTACACCAGATCAAATGATTTCCATTTCAGATTTAGAGATCACATTCTGGGTATGTGTGTTCAGACAGTGATCTGCTGAGTAGTAGAAATCCATCTAGATTCTGAGATCTCTGGACTTTGGTAACTTTGGATCCTTTGGCTAATAGGGGGCGCTGTGGGACTCTGGTGTGATGCCACTTCCACTCAATCAAAGAAACTGGCATTAGCGCTCACCCTGTGCTCACTGAGAAGACTCAACAGTGTAGTACTTCTCTCCTGGCAGAGCTCAGGAGGAAAGGGGCTCAGTCTTAACTAGTAATTCCTCCCAGGGCTCTCTGACTACTGAAAGCCTACCTATCTCTGCTTCAGTTTGTCATGTGAACTGAGCTCCAGAAGTCTGGCTCCCAGTGAGAAGTCTTGGCAGCATTTGTGGAAACACTTCTGAAGGAAGAGCCACTTCTCTGCAGAGTTGGGAATGGAGACCTGGGGAAACCTGTCTGTGGAGATCAATTTATTTCCACATATTTTCTCTTGAACTGTTACTTTTTCACTGTAGGGCAGTGACAGGCCTAAGAGCTCTGCTGTCACCCTGGCCATATCTGTGTCTTAAGCACAGATCACTACTACACTTTACCACAGCACCTCACCTACCATCTGTTAGTCTATTATTGCAAGGATCCTTTCCCAGTCCTTCATCCTGCCTCTGCATCTCTGTTAACTTTGCTGACTTACCTGCACCTTCAGCATGACAATCAGTTCTGGTGTCTATACCAAACAATGATACAAAAAAGTCAGATATCCATCCATCATATCTTCTTGCCTACCACTCTGAGTAATCTAAGAACCAGTCCTGTAAAAAATTATAAATTTTTCAAATTTCTTATCAAATTTTGTAAAACAAACCTTATCTTTCCTTCATCTCCCAACACTACAAAACCTTTGATTTCTCGATCCATTGATGTCCCTGTCTAAATGCCCACTTCTCTGCAAGTTTTAGAAGTGTTTTCTCAGCCAGATATAAGTCACTTCATTTCATTGTTTAAATAATGACAATAATAAAAATGCAACCCAGTGACTTCCTCTCCTCTCTTTAGCTCCTGGGTATGTGTGGGTTGGCAAGTTGTTCTGTGTTGACTGCCTGTGTGCTGTACCTGCCTGTCCACATTCATCAGAGAAATGTATCAGTGATGGCTCCTCTAGAACCCATTGTTGTACCCCCTGTACTTTTCCTTCCATGTGCCTGAAATAAAATGTGAATAAAACAGCAGAACTGATAAAGTGAACAATTGTGAAATTGGTGGTTGCTCTGGGACCTAAGATGTGGACTGAGTCTCTCTCTGTAGTTTCTGCAGGACATGTGCCCTGGCAGACATGGGGCCCAATGACTAAGTCCTCTACTTTTTGTGAGGAATCAGAGAGTGTCCTGCTTTGGATCTGAAAGATGTCCTTGCACACAGTCCTGAGTGTGGTAATACATGCAGGTTACCACCTGCTTTATATTCCATGGGGCAGTGTAATTCACTTCACCTGGCTTGCTGTGAATTACCCACTAGGAGGAGTTAATGACAACTCATTTGCATGACTAGATGCTCTTCTGTGAGATCCCTGGCAATGAGATAGTGAGACAGCCCAGACAAAAGACTCTCACCTAAGAAGAAGCTGTGCTTGCCTATCATGGCTTGGACACCTTTGATCTTCATTCTTCTATCTTACTGTACAGGTAGGGACAAGCCTATTAGTACTTGGAAGAACTCCTACACTCAGTCCATCCTGTTTGAGATCCACAAGAATTTGCTCAACAGCTCCACTGTTCACTGTGGTGTCTTCTTTTGCAGGTTCTTTTTCTGAATCTATACTGACACAGCCACCCTCCATCTCTGAACCTCTTGGATCAACAGTCAGACTTACTTGCTCCTTGAAGAGCGGCATCAGCGTTGGCAGTAAAGGAATTAACTGGTACCAGCAGATGCAGGGGAGTCCTCCTCGGTTTTTACTATACTACTACTCAGACTCAAACAAGTACCTCGGGCCTGGAGTCACCAACAGAGTCTCTGGATCCAAAGATACCTCCAGGAATGCTGCAGAGTTACACATCTCTCAGCTACAAGAAGAGGATGAGGCTGACTATTACTGTGCTATCTGGGAAAGTAATGCATCTCACAGTGATACAGGCAGATGGGGAAGTAGGTAAAAATCTTAGCCTGTGATAAAAAATCACTTCTGCTTTTTTGAACCTTGTAATATATGTACACTATTAAATTAAAAGATAATGAAAAAGTTTATTCAGAAATTTTATTCCATTTTTTAGACAAATGCCTGAACTATTAGTCAAGCAATGCCATAATATACATAATTTTATTATTTGAGAAAGGGCAGCAAGGAAATGAACAAGCATTCACTGGTTACAAATGGTGGCAGTGTGGGACAGCTATATCTTTATGAAAACTAAGAAAGTTTGGGAAGGAATTCTAGACACAAAAGACCAGACTCAAGCACAACTTCTTGGTAGCCGCATGTTTTCAGATAGGCTCTGTTTGGAGGCAGTGAGCAGACGTGTGGCTCCTTAAAGAGAAGGCTTCCTAACTCAGCATAAGCAGCAAAAACTGTGTGGCTTCTTTAAGAGATTGTTTCATGCTGGGAGAACAAACTCTGGCTCTTTATGGAGGTCCTGTACTTAAATGGGGTTTATGAGCATTGTGTTACAAATTGCTTAATGGAGACATAGACCTGCTGTGTCCCTGAAGCTGGAGCAGTGTACATGGCTCAGAGAGGTTAAGAATATGCCTCTGCCATGTTGGACTGAGTGAAGAAAGCAGGCAAGATCATGGAGCTGGTCCTAGTCTACCCTCTCAACAATTAAAAAAAAAAAGTGCTCCTGGTCAGAAAAGGATTTCAGATACACGATAGGACAGATTCAGACATCAAAAACCCCTAAACCAGACACAATGTGTTTAGAAAATGTATGTAAATCGGAAGTGGAAGAAAAAGATCTCATGTGTAAATTGGGAACATGGTTATTATGGGAGAAGGTAGAAGGGGAGGGGAGAAGAATGAAGGGGAGGCAGAAAAGATATATAGCTCAATAAAAACAATTAAAAATATATGTAGGCTTGGGATAGAAAGGATAAAATATAGACAGTTATAAAAAGAAATAAATGGTATCAAAAATAAAGTATTTAAAGAGGCAGTAAAAGTAATATAAAAGAATACAGGCAGTCATAGATTAAAGGAGCAAAGAAAAATAAACCACATAAAGATAGCACATACACAGAGAGTTTGGATTATGTATATTATTGTGTTTTCTTTTAATATTTTGAGTGTAGAGAGACATTTGATTCTGGGGGATGATGAGTTAAACCAACATATAAGTGCCTTGACTTCAAAATTTGAGTCTAAGGATATGTTGCTTTGGAAAAGAGGTTCTGTTTTTGTTTCCACAGAATATGAGAACCTGTGGATTCCTTCCAGGCTAATGTGGTTTTATGGACTAAGACCTCTTGAAAGGTTTATGAAAACCCTAAAAATACTTTGTTCAGTAAACAGCAGGAAACAGTTTCGATAAAACTATGCCCAAATTCCCAAAAGGATTGTTTATAAATGTTTGTTTTCATTTAAAGGAGGTTGATTCTAAATTATTAATGACCATAATCAAGGTCTTTTTTAAGAAAAAAAGGGATATGATATAGTGATGAATACTTTGCATTGGTACAAATTTTGGTCTTTTAATACAAATTTAAGGTTGACTTTGTTATACTGTGTATATATTTTTCTTCTCTTGTTAAGTTATTATGTTTATACATCTCATTAAAAATGTAATATATAATTAAAAATTACAGATTAATAGATAGTCATTTATAACAGTCAAACTTGTAGTCATGTTAGTTAGGTTTTCTAGATATACAGAGATATTTTAGTTAGAAACATAGTCTTCAAGACTTCAAAGACCTACAGAATATAGAATTTAAAAACTTTTAAGGACTTAGACTTTTCTTGACAGTGAGACATGTCTACTTCTGGCAGCACCAATTACTTCAGAGAGGTTGAAAGGCATTGAAGAAACTCATTATGGAATTTGCCTTCAATGTGACAAGGCAAGCCATTTTATCAAGAAACTGCTCCTGCCTGGGCTGCTTAAAGGTATGCTGTATGAAGTGGACATGGAAGACTGACAGAAAAGTCACTACTAAACCTTCTAAAAGATAAGATGGTCCTTCAGGGTTTCTACTTCACAGAAAAAAAAGAAAAGTCAGACATTCTGCTGGACACTGAAGAAAGTAACTGATGAACTTAGCAATTATAATATGGAACAGATCTTCAAATTTCCTGCTTCATAGAAAAGTCTGCCATATATTATGGGTTTATAGGCTGATGATGGATGCTCCACTGTTATAGACAAACTTTGAGTGACTTGAGGCAGCAAGATGTCTCTGTCAATTCTAGAGTTTTTGAAGTTGCTTATAATGCACTTCCTGTTTTCTTAGGTAATATAATATCCTTCTGTGATCTCTGAAGAGTTGAAGATAGATAGTTATAGTTTTCCTTAGTTATTATAAAAGAGCAAGTAGTTATAAAATGTTGGACTCACTAAGATAGATGATAGAGCTCCTTAATTTGTCAAATGTAAATGAACTAATATTCTTACTTAATAACTGGTTTGTGTATGTAATTTTACTATGTTAAAGTTAAAAACCTTCCTTTTTAATTAGACAGAAAAAGAGAGATGATGTGGGATATCCATCTGCATATGTATTGCTTTTATTGGCTAATGAATAAAGCTGTTTCAGCCAATGACCTAGCAGAATAAAGCCATGTATGAAAACTGAACAGAGATATAGAGGGAATAGGTGGAGTCAAGGAAAGGCCATGTAGCTACCAAAGGAGAACGACACACCAGGATTTTACTGGTAAGACCATAGACTTGTGGTAATGCACAGATTAATAGAAATGGGTTAATTCAAGGTATAAAAGCTAGCTAGAAAAACTCCTGAACAATTGGCCAAGCAGTGTTATAATTAATATAGTTTCTGTGTGATTATTTTGATATGGGCAGCTGAGAAATGAATGAGCTGTTTCTGTTTACAAAAAAGTACTCCTCAAGGTTTGATGTGAATGGCTGCATACTTTCTCATGTGTCTGTTGCACAGAGTGTAGACTGTTTGGAGATGTCATAAAATCTTAGTGCTTCGGAAAGCAAGAGGAAGAATTTGGTAACTTTGTGCAGAAAGGTTTTGCCAAATCCGTGTATCCAGCTGCTTCACCCTTATCTTCTCCAAGTCATCTTCATGAGTTCCTCTAGCTGCCATGCCTTCTCTGCCCTTTGAAGTCATGGCAGAAGGGATACCCTTTGTCCCTTAAGCTTCATCTTGTTAAAAATTTGTTCACTGCCATGATACTAGTAATGTATTACCTGGGATTAGACAGAGAAACTACATTGTGTTACTCCCTGCTGTTACTATCCAACCTTGACAGTGACATCACTTGACCTTTGTGTGAAATGACAGAAATCTGTTCATTGAAGACATTGCAATGTGCTGGGGTTCATCCTGAAGTGGCTAAGAAACTTGTTTTGGATGAAGAGCAGTTGGTCTCTAGCATTGGTCCTGATACACTTGGGATTTTCTAGACTGATGAACCTTGAAGTTGTGAGTTTTCCTTTCTGTTGTTATTGGTTTCATATTCTGTGTTTTCTTTTGACTCATGAACTATGAGTGTTTGAGGCCTTGATTTTTTTTGTGTTTATTTTTTTAATTTGTTCTTTTTCAATAATTTTGCTTTCCTATGTTGTACTCTGATTTCTTTTTTGAACTTGAAACTTTAGCTGTAAAGTAAGGAAATTCCCTGTGACACAGGTATACATGCATATATATGATGTGAACTTCAGTTATTTTCATCTGCTCTGTTACATTGCAGCAGCATTTGCCTTGTACTTATAATTCTTCCTTTTTGATTAAGATGTCATCGACCAATCCAAGGAATCACATTTCAGATGTACATGTAGATGTTCTTTTAGGATATGAGCACATACATTTTGAGTGTGTGTGTTTATTGATGTTGTCATTGTTATTGTTTTGACATCTGGATGATACTAGATTTTTAAACTATTTTGGAACAATTTTTTTTTGTCCATTTGGCGAAGCAGCTTGAGAATTTGTGACATCCATTTTGCTTTATGGCCAGATGGTAAGATCCATTATATACAATGTGTTGGTCCTAGGATTTTCTTGTTGGAAGAGACTATATTACTCTTTCAATATGGTACATTTATCAATCTCTTTACATGTTTTGTAAACTCCTAAATTTATCATCATACACAGGATATAGAAGCAGGAAGGCAGCAGATAGTGCATGTTTGGTAACCTCATATCAATATTGGTGTCTGTTTTGTGAATTGAGCAATCTATTTGAGGAATGTCGGAACTCTGGAGTACAAGGTTGCCTTGCAGCCCTAGAGTTCCCATAGATCATATTCATCTCTTTAATGTCTCACATTTCAATAATTTGTGTCTTTAATTTGGGTGATTTGTGTCAAGAGCTTGTCAGATTTGTTCATCCTTTGTTGTGATTTGAGTGTAACTGGTCCCCATGAGCTCTTAAGGAATGGCACTATTGGGAGATGTGGCTTTGTTGGACTGGGTGTGACATCCTTGCAGTGAGTGTGACATTGAGACCATTTCCTATTGCCTGCAAGATATAGGACTCTCATATGCTTTTCTAGCACCTTGTCTACCTGCAAACTGCCAAGCTCCTTGTCATGATGATAATGAACTCAGCCTTTGAACTGTAAGCCACTATCACAATTAAATATTTTCCTTTATAAGAGTTACCATGGTCATGGTATTGCTTCACAGAAATTAAAACCCTGAAACAGACCAGCTGTTTGTTTCTTTGATCTCTGTTCAACCTTTATGTGTCCAGTTATTTCCAGTTATGATCTTTCTTATGTTTTCTTATAAGTGATTTAGAGTTAGGTTGCTTCTTTGCATCTGACCCCAAGATACATCATTATTATGCTTGAGAGATCTTTGATTTTCATGATGTAAAAATTGATAGCCATAATCTTGTCTCCTATATCTCCTTTTTTTGTTTATTTTATTTCTAGCATGTTGTAGTGGTGCCATTCTCCACCTGAAAAATTATAAGGCATGGAGGAGAAAATTTCATTCATGGATCTCAGTGATGCAAACTTACCACTGGCAATCAGACTAACAGATTCGAGGTGGTCCATATTCATCCTAGTGAACACTACATGTTACCTCATCCAAATGGTAGAAGAAAAATTGGAAACTACAGGAATAGCATGGTTTTAGAACACCCTGATCAAAATAATATCCTCTACCAGAGAAAAAAGTCATTATTTCCTTTGTCAAATAGATATCTTTGAAGGAGCAGACCAATCAAGTGATCCTACTCATTGTCCAATCCCCCTCCTATTCCCTTGAAGTGGAGATGGAGTGAGCTGGCTCTGCCCACATTCATGGCACCAATGAAAGGCAACAAAGGGCAAGAAGTAAATGAAAACAATTAGAAAGGGTTTCTTTAGGCCCAGATCACCTGTTATGCATCATGTATCAGCTCAACTGTGCACTCCTACCCACAGGGTAAGTGTATGAAAGCATTAAACAAGTCTGAGGTGGTAGAGAATGCTGTCTTATTTGGTGACAGATCTGAAAGGACACATGTGGAGGTTGAGCTAGAGGAGACTGCTAGTACCATTACATTCCGTCACAGATCTCCCAGTGTATTTTGGCTCTTGAAGGACACAAATTTAAAAAACGAAGCCTGGAGCACAATATGATGCTGACATTACAGGAAGCATCAACACAATTGCAGACTTGAATGAAATTGTCAACAGACACAATGTGATATTATATATTCTATGGCTCCTCCTTAGCATAGTAGCAATGAATATGAAAATGGCAAGGACATAGTCTTTGAGGAGTTACCATCTATCTCCACCAAGAACTAGCCCAAGGAGTCACCCATGACCTCCAGCAGGAACAGTGGAAGGGAATGAGAAGTTATATTGCTGCCTCTCTACACAATGAGAAAACACAACATTTAGGTAAGGAATAATAAGGAATGGAAATTGGAAGAGGAATAGGTGTGGGACTATGGTAAGACAGGACAGCTTTCCCTAAGTCCATCTATATCAGTCACTAACACAGTCCTTTGTTTGCTTGTGTCTTCTTTCAGGGGTTGAGGATAAGGCCCAAACCTATGGTTCCAAAACCATGAGTTTGTGTTTGGTTTGGTGGGGTCATAACAGATTTCGGAGGGAGCAAGGCTAGAACTTGAAAGGAGGTGTTCTGAAAACATGTTTTTTCCCGTCAGGCAACTCTAGCAACCAGAGCAGTAGTTACATACCTGCAATATTGGATAAAATTAGCTCCCCAAGCCTTAAATTTAATGTTCACCTAGCACTAGTGACTGAACAGAGAAGCTAGCCTCAACTTCACCACTTGGCATCAATGTATCCAAACAATTTGTGTAAGGGGGCATTTTTATCCATCTCCCTCATGTAATCAGGGAACCTGGAAGAGGAGACCATATTGGGTAGGATCACACTGGGTTCTGATCTTTGAAATATCCCCCATTGTGCCCTGCTTCCATTTTAAGAGAACAGAAATGTTACCCCATTTCTCTTCTCATTGACATGATCCAGGAATACTCTCTGAAGAGTTACAGAATTGTCCCACCATGAACTTCATAGAAAAATATGAGAACACCTTTTACCCAATTTCTTTCCCTAAGAAGTTTTCTTGTTTTTTGAAGAGCTGTTCCATAGAGGACAAGTGTTTTGCTCCACTTACCCAACTTAGATGTTTACCTCCAATGGTCAATTACTTCCAGAATCCAGGGCATCAGCTCTTTTACTCATACTCTCCCTGCAGAGTGTAAATTATAGTTCCCCAAGGCAGAAGATTATTGTTCCAGCATTCCTTGTGACTGGACAGCAAAGCCACCTTGTAACGAAGAGGCAGATACTCTGTCTCTGTAGTCCACATGAAGAAAGTAAGTACCCCACATGACTTGATGTCTTCATGAGTTCCCTCATTTCCATCAACATGATCAAGGGCCAGATTCAAGAAGTGTTGGTACTCTTTATGCTGAGGAAGTAAAGAGTCACAGCAATAGGAGGGGAGATAAAGAGGCGTCGGGCAAGTGAGACGTGTCAAGAGATAAAAGCAATAAGAGAAGGAGGATGAAAGAGAATAAAGCCGGATAAAGGATAAAGTGAGCTTGTCCATAAGAAATATCAATCTGTCAGCAGATTATGAAGGGTGGTGACAGGGGCCATAGACAAGAAGAAGGAGCAAAATTCTCCTAATGAGGAGAATTGGGGAATGTGGTGTATGGGTAACAAGAGGAGAAGACCATATCTTCCTTGTGGGTTCCAGCTTGTTCCAAGGTTCAGCAGATGAATGCTGCCTGAGAAATCTGCTCTTGTCCTGGGATGCTCAGGCAGGGTGTGGTTCTAGAGTAGAAAAGCCACATGTTTCCCAGGAGTCTCTTTCTCTTTCTGCTTGACCCAGTCTTGGATTCATCTGGTTATGTAGTGGGCTGCAGGCAGGCCTGTTTTTTGTCCTGCCTGGCTCCTGCACGGTTAGTTTACACCCAAAATAACAACACACAAACTGTATTCATATAAACACTGCCTGGCCCATTATATCTAGCCTCTTCTTGGCTAACTCTCATATCTTGCTTAACCCATTTCTAATAATCTGCGTAGCACCACGAGGTGGTGTCTTACCAGGAAAGATTCAGCATGTCTGACCCAGCAGCTGGCTCCATTGTGTCTGACCAGAGAGGAGAGGCATGGCGATTGCCTCACTTCCTCCCAGCATTCTATTCTGTTTACTCCATCTACCTAATTTTCTGTCCTATCAAAGGGCTAAGGCAGTTTCTTTATTAACCAATGAAATCAACTCAAAACAGAAGACCCTCCCACATCATGGTTATATCCGTGTCTTTGTCTTCACAGCCTTCTGTGAAATGCTGTTCTCCCATCCAAGGATTATTCAAACATATAAATTTTATGTCCCCATGGGAAATTCCTTGACCTCGAGTAAATGGCAAGATCATTCTTTCTACAGGGAATAGGTAAGCAGGGATTGACAGTGCTGTGGAACATCACTATCCAGAGAAGGCCAGCACACTTGCAACTTCTTGAACCCAGTGATTCCTTTGGGATTAGGATTAGAAGGAAACCTAGATGCCAAGGAGCTTCAGATGACAGCTGGTGATCTTGTGAGCAACCTCAGTGAATGAACTGTCTATAGTCAGCTCTTGCCCACCTTTCATATATGGGACATCTCCTTGGATCAGGGGATCTAGATGAGCTAACAAGGAATGAAAGGGTCTAATCCTCCATGATCATTCAGTGAAATAACTTTGTGCTCACTGGGCATTGACTTGTTGTGGGAGATAAGTTTCTGCATCCTGGTCTTGATGTACTTCAACCAGACAAATTGAGCTCTTTTCTCTGAAGAGTCTTCTGGCTATGGTCAGTGGGAGTTTATGGTCCTTTGTGACAACTTATCAATTTGTATGAATCTACTTCCTTGGCCACCTATTGCACTTGTAGCCATGGCCAAATCCTACATGGAAACTTGCTTTGTCAGCTCTAGTGACAGTCATATTACAGTGAATTATCATTATATACTTGTAATTTCTCAATTACAGCCTTTAATATTCTTTCTTTTATTGTTTTGATTATTATGTGTTGATGGTAATTTCTTCTATCATCTAGTCTATTTGATGTTCTCTATGCTTTTTGTAGTTGGTGTTCTCTATGCTTTTTGTAGCACAATAGGCAGTTCATTCTTTCAGTTAGGGAAGTTTTCTTCTATGATTTTATTGAAATTATTTCCTGTATCTTTGGACTCAGTTTCTTTCCCTTCCTCTATTTCCATTATTCATAGACTTGCTCTTTTCATAATGTCCCAGATTGCCCAGGTACTTTGTGCTTGGAATTTATTATATTTACCATTTTCTTTGACTTTGAAGAATCCTTGCTTCTATCGTGTGTTCTGTGCCTGAGACACTTTCTCCCATCTCTTATATTCTTTTGGTAAAGTTTACCTCTGAGATTCTTGCTAAAGTTGTTAATGTTTCCATTTCCCCTTGGTTCTACTCATCTTTATTGATTCTATTTTTACATGCATCTCTTGAATTGTTTTTATTCAAATCCATTGTTTGCATTACAATATGATTCATTAATAATTTTTTCATGTCCTCTTAGTGTCTTTGACCACATGTATAGTAGCTATGTTGAAGTCCTTGTTTTGTGTTTCAGTTATTTTGAATTTCTCAAGAAATACTATCATCATGTTACTGAGCTCTAGTGGAGACACACTGTTGGGGCTATTTTTATTGTGTCCTTATACTGGTATCAATGCATCTGGGTTTAAGATGATTACAGTTCTAGATGCTGATATCTTATCTTGTCTTTGTTGGGTATGCCTTTCATTCCTTAGTTTCTGTTGCCTTCCTAGGCTATTTGAAGGATTATGGTGCCTTATGGAGACTGCTTTGAGTCTCTGTCAGGTGTGACCACTGGTTCCTAGATAGAAACTGTCTGTGCATTGGGAGCTTGAAGGAAAGAATGGAATGGATTAGATTAGTAAGCAGCTGGCAGAGTACATAGGGAGGGAGGAAAGCTGGGTCTGCCAGCTGGATCTGTGGAGTACCCAGGAAATGGAGGAAGATGGTAAATGTACATCCCTCCCCAGAAGGTGGTCTGATATATCAACTGGACATGAGAGTAGGCATTTGGAAATGGAGCAGAGGAAGGAAATTGAAGATTGCTTACTTGTTTCCCTGGCCAGTATGGCCAATAGGGTTATGGTGACAGACTGTCTCTAGTGTAGATGGCTGACACAAAGGGATGGGATTCGAAGTAGGCTGCAAGAGAAGACTGACTTACTTTCAAAAATTGGGACAGAAAAAAGAACAGGAGGATAAGACTGAGGGATCAGAATTGGAGAGTGGGAAGGAGATGAAGTTTACCTACTTGCATTCCTGATCAGCATGACAAGTATGTGTCCAGATAGAGAGTGCCTCTGGTGTTGCTATATAAGGCAAAGTGATAGGATGTAGGGAGAATGGGGTTGTAGGGAAAGAATGAGTGATGGGCTTTGGAATTTCTACATCCACTTAATAAATATGTAGATAATAAAAGTGAGTGCAGAAAACTAAAAAATGAGTGTCTGATAATATATGGGGCTGACTGCACTTTATTGTGGCAGATATGGAACTTTGGAAGTTCAGAGGTGTAAACTGAGACTCACTGTTGGAAGGGCTCTTGCAATGTACTGTTGTAATCTCCATAGTGCATATGGTATATGGCAGAAATTGGAGTATATTTTCTTAATAACAAATGCTGTGTGGAACCAAAATATATATCTTCACATTAAATCACATACCAATGAAGTAATCTGGTATTTGCCATTATTCTGTGGGTGAGATAATACTTTATTATTTCTGCATATTTTTGTAACAGTGTCAAAGATTTTTTTCCAGATAGGACAACGTTTACCCACATCAAATGGTGTCCATTTCAGATATAGTGATCAGATTCTGAGTATGAGTTTTTAGAATTTGATCTGTTGAGTAGTAGAATTCCATCTAAATTCTGAGATCTCTGGACTTTGGTAACTTTGGATAATTTGGCAAACAGGGGGCGCTGTGGGACTGTGGATGATTTCACTGCGCTCACCCTGTGCTCACTGAGAAGACTCAACAGTGGGGTCCTTCTCTTCTGGTAGAGCTCAGGGAGAAAGGGGCTCAGTCTTAACTAGCAGTTCCTCCCAGGACTCTCCCACTACTGAAAGCCTTCCTATCTCTGCTTCAGTTTGTCATGTGAACTGAGCTCCAGAAGTCTGGCTCCCAGTGAGAAGTCTTGGCAGCAACTGTGGAAACATATCTGAAGGAAGAGCCACTTCTCTGCAGAGGTGGAAATGGAGACCTGGGGAAACCTAACTGTCTGTGGAGATCAATCTATTTCCACATATTTTCTCTTGATCTGCTTCTTTCTCACTGCAGGGCAGTGACAAGCCTAAGAGCTCTGCTGTCACCCTGGCCATATCTGTGTCTTAAGCACAGATCACTACTATACTTTACCACAGCACCTCACCTACCATCTGTTAGTCTATTATTGCAAGGATCCCTTCCCAGTCCTTCATCCTGCCTCTGCATCTCTGTTAACTTTGCTGACTTACCTGCACCTTCAGCATGACAATCAGTTCTGGTGTCTATACCAAACAATAATATAAAAAAGTCATATCCATCTATTATATCTTCTTGCCTACCACTCTGAGTCAATTAAGAACCAGTCCTGTAAGAAATATTAAGTTCTCAAATTTCTTATCAAATTTTGTAAAACAAACCTTATCTTTCCTTCATCTCCCAACACTACAAAACCTTTGATTTCTCGATCCATTGATGTCCCTGTCTAAATGCCCACTTCTCTTCAAGTTTTAGAAGTGTTTTCCCAGCCAGATATAAGTCACTTCATTTCATTGTTTAAATAATGACAATAATAAAAATGCCACCCAGTGACTTCCTCTCCTCTCTTTAGCACCTGGGTGTGTGGGTGTTGGCAAGTTGTTCTGTGTTGACTGCTTGTGTGCTGTACCTGCCTGTCCATATTCATCAGAGAAATGTATCAGTAATGGCTCCACTAGAAGCCATTGCTGTGCCCCCTGTAGTATTCCTTTAATGTGCCTGAAATAAAATGTGAATAAAACAGCAGAACTGATAAAGTGAACAATTGTGAAATTGGTGGTTGCTCTGGGACCTAAAGGTGTGGACTGAGTCTCTCTCTGTAGTTTCTGCAGGGCATGTGCCATAGCAGACATGGGGCCCAATGACTAAGTCCTCTACTTTTTGTGAGGAATCAGCGAGTGTCCTGCTGTGGATCTGAAAGATGTCCTTGCACACAGTCCTGAGTGTGGTAATACATGCAGGTAACCACCTGCTTTATATTCCATGGGGCAGTGTAATTCACTTCACCTGGCTTGCTGTGAATTACCCACTAGGAGGAGTTAATGACAACCCATTTGCATGACTAGATGCTCTTCTGTGAGATCCCTGGCAATGAGATAATGAGACAGCCCAGACAGAAGACCCTGGTCTAAGAAGAAGCTGTGCTTGCCTATCATGGCTTGGACACCTCTGATCTTCATTCTTCTATCTTACTGTACAGGTAGGGGCAGGCCCTATTAGTACTTGGGAGAATTCCTTCACTCAGTCCATTCTGTTTCAGATCCACAAGGATTTGCTCATCAGCTCCACTGTTCACTATGGTGTCTTCTTTTGCAGGTTCTTTTTCTGAATCTATACTGACACAGCCACCCTCCATCTCTGAACCTCTTGGATCAACAGTCAGACTTACTTGCTCCTTGAAGAGCGGCATCAGCGTTGGCAGTAAAGGAATTCAGTGGTACCAGCAGATGCAGGGGAGTCCTCCTCGGTTTTTCCTGCGCTACTACTCAGACTCAGACAAGTACCTTGGGCCTGGAGTCACCAACAGAGTCTCTGGATCCAAAGATACCTCCAGGAATGCTGCAGAGTTGCACATCTCTCAGCTACAAGAAGAGGATGAGGCTGACTATTACTGTGCTATCTGGGAAAGTAATGCATCTCACAGTGATACAGGCAGAGGAGGAAGTAGGCATAAATCTTAGCTTGTGATAAAAAATTACTTCTGCTTTTTTTACATTGTAATATTTATAATGTACTAAAGTTAAAAAGTAATGAAAAAGTTCATTCAGAAATTTCATTTCATGTTTTTACCAAGTAGTAGAGACAAAGGAATCAAACTATGAAAGATAAACCTCAAACCTACAGTACAGTTGTCAACAAATGCTATTGAAGATGAAGGGGAAGGGGAACAAAACAGATTTTTTTAAATAACAAATGGTAATAAAACATATTCATAGTGTACAGAAGGGAATCCCACAGCATCTCTCATTTTCAGCCTAAATAAAAAGGAAGATTTTAATTTTACTATAGTAAAATTACATATACAAAACAGCTATCAGACAAGGATTTTTAGTTACAATATTTAGTTCATTTACATTTGACAAGTTAAGAAAAATCTTCTATCATCTATCCTATCTGCATGAGCCTAAGGTTTTGATATACTTTTTTTCTTGTCATAACTAAGGAAAACTATAACAATAGCAATCTGTCTTCAAATCCATGAAAGACTCCAGAAAAATATTATATTACCTAAGAAAACAGGAAGTGCATTTTAAGCAACTCCCAAATCTCTAGAAATGACAGAAACATCTTGTTGCCTGAACAAGTCACCCAAAGTTCTTCTGTACTATTGGGGCATCCATCTTCCGCCTACACGCCCATAGTATCTGGCAGACTTTTCCCTGAAGCAGGAAGTTTCAAAGACAATTCTGCCTATATTGGTACTTTTCTGTGTCCTGCAAAATGTCTGGTAGACTCTTTCATGAAGCAGGAACTCAGAAGGATCATCTCAACTTTAGGCAAGTTCAGCAGTCATTTCTCTGTGGGTCCTGCATGTCCAGTTCATGAAAAAGTCCAGGCAAGAGCAGTTTCTTTTCCAAATGGCTAGCAAACTACATAAGGAACCTCTTCGATACCCATCTTCCTCTTGAAGTAATTGGTGCTGCCAGGAGCAGATGTGTCTCATTGTCATGAAAAGCTCTAAGTGCTTAAAACATTTTAGATGCTATAATCTGCAGTCTTTGAAAGGTTTGAAGACTGCCAATCCATCTGAAATACATCTCTGTACATCTAGAAAATCTTACTAACATGACTTCAAGCTTGAATATTATAGATGATTATCTAGTAACCTATATTTTTAAATTATACATTATATTTTTAAATGAGCTGCACACACAATACCTTAATAAAGAGCAGAAATGTACATATACACAGTATAACAAAGTTGACCTTAAATTTGTATCAATAAACCAAGATCCATACCAATGCAAATTTCTATAGCATAGCACCCTTTAAATGTAAACAAACATTTATAAACAATATTTGGGAATATGGGTGTGGTTCTTTTCAAGCTGCTTCCTGCTTTTTTGAGTGAAGTAATTTTTTTGGAGGGTGTTCACAGCAACCTTTCAGGAGGTCTTGATGAATCAAACCTTATTAGTCTGGAAGCAATCCAAAGGTTCTCATCCTCTGTGGAAACAAAAGAGGAATCTCTTTTCTAAAACAGCATATCCATAGACTCAAGCTTTGAAGTCAAGAAATCTTTAATACATATATGTTGGTTTAGCTTAGCTGTCCCCAGAATCAAATGTCTCTCCATAGTCAAAAATTCAAAGAAAACATAATAATATACATAATTCAGACTCCCTGTGTGTATTTCATCTTTATGTGGCTTGTTTTTCTTTTTAACCTCTGACTGTACTCTGTTTCTTTAAAGACTTTTTAAAAATGATCTACTTCTTTTCCAACTCTCTATACTTTTTCTTCCCTCTCCCAAGCCTATGTACATTTATCCAATACTGTCACCCATTTAGATGTCTTTTATGTTTGAATCTGTCCTATTGTGTATCTGTAATTCTTTTATTTTATTTTATTTTATTTTTTTATTAAAGATTTCTGTCTCTTCCCCACCTCTGCCTCCCCTTTCCCTCCTCCTCCCCCAATCAAGTCCCCCTCCCTCGTAAGCCCAAAGAGCAGTCAGGGTTGCCTGCCCTGTGGGAAGTCCAAGGACCACCCACCTCCATCCAGGTCTAGTAAGGTGATCATCCAAACTGCCTAGGTTCTCACAAAGCCAATAGGTGCAGTAGGATCAAAAACCCATTGCCATTGTTCTTGAGGTCTCAGTAGTCCTCATTGTCCGCTATGTTCAGCGAGACCAGTTTTATCCCAGGCTTTTTCAGACCCAGGCCAGCTGGCCTTGGTGAGTTCCCAATAGAACATCCCCATTGTCTCATTGTGTGGGTGCACCCCTCGCGGTCCTGAGTTCCTTGCTCGTGCTCTCTCTCCTTCTGCTCCTGATTTGGACCTTGAGATTTCAGTCCAGAAAATGGAAGGATCTCCCTTGCTCTTGGATTGGAAGGATCAACATAGTAAAAATGGCAATTCTACCAAAAGCAATCTATAGATTCAATGCAATCCCCATCAAAATCCCATCAAAATTCTTCACAGATCTGGAGAAGACAATAATCAACTTTATATGGAAAAACAAAAAACCCAGGATAGCCAAAACAATCTTATACAAAAAGGAACGTCTGGAGGCATTACCATCCCTGACTTCAAACTCTATTACAGAGCTACAGTATTGAAAACAGCTTGGTATTGGCATAAAAACAGAGAAGTCGACCAGTGGAATCGAATAGAAGACCCTGACTTTAACCCACAAACCTATGAGCACCTGATTTTCGATAAAGGAGCTAAAAGTATACAATGGTATCTGTAATTCTTAACTGTCTAGGAGCACTTCTTAAAATGCTAAGCGCTTCTTAATAACTTAAGCTGCAGGATTACTAGAGTACATACGGCCCTGCCTGCTTGCTCTGCATAGCCCAACATGGTAGAAGTCCATTCACCACCTCTGCAAGCCATGCACATTGCCACAGTTCCAATTATGCAGCTGGTCTATGTTGAGCCATTAAGCAGTTTGTAACATGCTGCTTACAAACTTCATTTAGATGCTCAGCCTCTTGAAAGAGCCAGTTTGTGCTGGCAGCAATGCCCAGAAAGCAGCATTTCAAAGCAGCATGGCTTTTTTTTCTGGTACAGCTGAGTCAGGAAAACCTCTCTTAAAGAAACCACAGCTTGTTGCCAGCAAAATGCTGGCTACCAAGAAGTAACTTTTAACTCTGTTCTTTTGTGTCTAAAGTGACTTTTCAAGCTCTCTCAGGTTTTAAGTGGATTTTAGTTGGCCTCGTGGGTCCCAATTTGTCATTGGAGGGCTTTTTGTTGGTTCTTGGCTACTCAGCTGTGAAATAATTACACAGAAACTATATTATTTAAATCATTGTTTGTCCCATTAGCTCTAGCTAATGGCTAACTATTAGCTATTGGCTAACCATTACATAATAATTTAATATTTCTAGTAATCTGTGTATCACCACGTGGCAGTGGCTTACCAGGCAAAATTTTGTCCAGCTCTGGCAGAACTACATGACTTCTCTTTGATGCTGCCTCCTTTCTCCCAGCATTCACTTTAGTTTTCCACAACTAGCTAAGTTCTTCCCTGTTATAGGTCCCAAACAGTTCTTTATTAACCAATAGTATTCACAGCATACAGAGGGTAATCCCACATCATATATTAATCTGTATTTATTAATTATACATTACATTTTTAAATTAGCTACACTGACACAACACCCTAATCAAGAGAAGAAATATACATATAACAAAATTGACCTTAAATTTGTATCAATAAACCAAGATACATACTGTTGGCTTCTTGAGACTCCAGTTGCCAGGCTTCTTGAGCCTCCATATTCATACCCAGGGAAAGGTGAGTGTGCTATCCACCCATCCTGTAGCCCTACAATGCCAGATACTTGTTCTGCAGGCACATGACATAGGACAACCAGATGTGATTGGGAGCTGACTCAAAGCAGGAACTCAGTTTATTACTGTGAGTGTCAACTTATATAGCTTAAATGACATCCTGTGATGTGGGGTTACCCCCAGTCAATGAGAGGCAGACAAACCCTCCCTCTGGCTGGAGGGGCATCTACCTTGTTTCTGCTGTCTCATCCTCACTCAAACTTGAGGCAGGCTTTTCTCTGTCCTATAGGCTTGAAGTCTGGGCCCTGAACTTGAGCCAGGATTTTTTTGTACTATAGGCCTCAAGGTACAGGTCCTGAGATAATTTTGGCCCAATACATACCAAATCAAAGTGTTCATCTCTATAGCATATTCCCCTTTAAATGTAAACAAACACAAACAATTATTTAGAGAATTCTGTGTTGTTCTTTAGACTATTACCTGCTTATAGTAGCAATGTTCATCAGATCTTTTGTGGGGTATCCTGTATGGTAGGTCCATCTCAGCCAGCAATCCTGAAGCTGTCATGGATGTTGGATCATCTGGGCCATTGCTTCAGGGGGTCTTGTTTGGTCAAACCATATTAGCTGCTAAGGAATCTACAGTTTTCTTTTCTCTGTGGAAACAAAAGAAGCACCTCTTTTCCAAAGTAACATATCCTTAGAGCCATATATTGAACTCAAGATACCTTTAAAATATGTACGTTGGCTTAGCTTAGCAGCCCATACAATGAAATGTCCTCTGTACTTAGCTCATTCATGGTCAAAATTTCAAAGAGAGCACAATAATATACATAGTCCAGACTCTGTATATATTTCATCTTTACATGGCTTATTATTATTTTACTCCTTTAATCTATGACTGTACTTTGTCTCTTTAAAGACTTTGTTTTATTTTTAAAACCATTTACTTCTTTTTATAACTATCTATACTCATTTTTTCCTCTCTCCTAAGTCTACATACATTTATCAAAAACTGTGACTCATTCAGAAGTATGTAACATGAGGGCCTGCTTGTTGGGGTTTCTGTCCTGCCCAGTTCCCACAGTCAGTAAATCCCAAAGAAAATCACACAAGGGTTTCCATAAGTTATAAACTGATTGGCCCATTATCTCAGGCTTTGTATCAGCTTTTATAACTTATATTAGCCCATTATTCTAGTATAAGTTAGCCACATGGCTCAGTATCTTTTTAAGCAAAGCAGGTCACATCCTGCTTCTTTGGTGTCTGGGCAGGACTGCAGGAAGAGCTTCCTTCTCAGAATTCTCCTGTTCTCATCCCCCCACTTCCTGTCTGGTTGTCCTGCTTATACTTCCTGCATGGCTATTGGCCAATCAACATTTATATAAAACATAATTGACAGAATACAGAATTGTCCCACACCATGTATGTAATTTTACTATGTTAAAGCCTTCCTTTTTGTTTAAACAGAAAAGGGGAAATGGTGTAGGAGGTTCTTCTGTTCATGTGTTGCTTTCATTGGTTAATAAATAAAAGAACTGCCTTGGTCTAATAAGGCAGAACCTAGGTAGGCAGAGAAGACAGAACTGAATTCTGGGAGGAAGAATGCAGAGTCAGGGAGAGCCACCATGGAGCTACCAGAGATGGATGATAGGAATTTTACCCGGTAAGCCACTGGCATGTGGCAATACATAGATTAAATGTAAATGGGTCAAATTAAGATGTAAGAATTAGCCAATAAGAAACTAGAGCTAATGGCCAAGCAGTATTTTAATAAATACAGTTTCTGTGTGGTTATTTCAGGGTAAGCTAGCCGGGTGGCCGGGACAAACAAAGGGTCCCTTTTCTCGTGCAACAGAAGTCTTTGTCATCTGAGTCTGTCTTTATTGCATATGTGTAATTATTTTCTGATCAGAAATGCCTTTTTTTTAAAAAAAAATTTAAGCAGGGGTGGCTAGAACTAAGGCTTCTTTGTCTTTTGGCTCTTTGCTGGCCAACATGGTGGAGGTATGTTTACCACCAGCTCTCTGCTCCAGCTACAGGGACACAGTGGGTTTGCTATCAAACTGTAGCACTCTGTTCACAAACCCCATTTAAATTCTCCACAGTTGGACCTCCCAAAAGAGTCAGAATTTTTTGTGCCAGCAGGAACCAGGAAGCCTACCCCTAAAGAAACCTTTGCTGCCAATGTTGAGTCAGGAAGGTCTCTCTTAAAGGAGCCACAACACGCCTGCTTAACACCAGTGGTTCAATGAATGAAATTCCCCAACTCTGTGAATAATGAAACCATCAGAGAGTACTTTGACTCTTCTCAGAAGTCTCAGAGACTCATGTGTTCAAATTCTTAGACCCTGTACAGTTGCTCACTGGCCCATTACAGGGTTATAGCAGCTGCTTCCTCCCAGGGGCAAATCCACAGCACAGAGCATAGGGCCTCCCTGCATCTGCCTCTCACTGCTCTGAGAGCTGAGGACCAGATGGCAAAGGCTGTTAACAGACTCATCTTAATACAATCCATAAATGTTCATCACAAAGTTTCAGTTAATGAAAAGTGAGGAAATACAGTCTTGGGTTCACATGCCTTGTATTTCTTGACTATCCTTCATAGACACATTTCTTAGGGAATATCAAGATATTAAAAAGTCTATGAACAAGTAAAAAGAAACCAAAGATTGTTTTTTTTTTTTAACAAAAGTTATACTATGGATACACAAGAAGTCACAGAGAGACTTGGTAATCAGTGGAGGGCTACATGTCTAAAGTTATTAACATGAATGTCTACTATGGTCAACATTGTTGACATAAGCAGCAGTTATGTTATGCTAAGTCACAAAGCAGAGACCACACTGTATTCCTTCAAGCCCCATGGCTACACGAGACATCCCCTTTCCTTTTCTGTAAAGCTCAGCAAGGATACGGACTTTGTCATTACTACTGTATCTGTGTCCATGTGCTACTATGCTAGACATCTTGTGCAAAACCTGGCACAGTCTCTGAGACCTCAGCCTTCTCTATATTTCTGCAATGCTTAGATGTACTTGCTTTCAAAGAAACTTCTGGATCCACTAAACCCCCAGGTAATAGAATTATTGTATATCAAGGTATGGCTAGAAGTATTATTTTTCCATCTGGTGAATACTGACTACAGGATGGGTCAGCACCTACCTGTGACCATACCCAAGTCAAATCTGACTCTCCAATCACTGAGTTCTGGAAGATCTATCATTTCCACACTCAGTTCTCACCTGTTGATACGCCCAGTGGCCATTTTCTCCCTTGACTTAATTCTGATTTTCCACTCCACATCTCATTTTCATTGTCTCATGAGAATATAGCTATGGTTTCCATGGGAAGAGTCATTTGCCAATTTCTCTCTCCACCAGTCAGAGCTTTCCTGCCTTGAGGCCCAGATCCTGACCCCAAATATTGACATTGTCTTAGAAATAATACAATGTATCATGTAGAACAAAAAACAAATAGCAAGAGCTTTGCCTTATTATTCTGTTTTGGTAAACGTATTTCAATCACTAATCTTTTATGAAGAAGTTCTAAAATGGGCATGGTGTCCATATATTTTTCAGAATTTCATTATTGGTATAAATTTAAAACCATTTTATTGAGCTACAGTTTTTTATAAAATATACACCCATGGTAGAGACAAAGTTTGGGAAGTGAATACACATAAAATTTATATAAAATGCTTATTTTGAAGTATGGAAACATATATATATACATATATATATACATGTATTATATGTACATTTGCATATATGTATTATCTAACAAAATGAAAATTTATATCCTCCCTATCACCCTACATTTTCACCTGCACATTCATCCCAAGAAGCTTAGATACAGACATCTGCTTTGTTGCTTAAAACTGCATCCCATTGTTTAAAAAAACAGGTATTTCCACTCCAAAATTATAATCTTCAAACACTTCATAAGGTGATTTCAAAACCCAGCGACATGTTTGTGTGTACATGTACTTGATCATTCCTAATTTCTGTGCTGGACATCATTACATAGATATACTATGGATTCTTTGTCACTTTCCACATATTTGGGTTATGTGAACCATGAATAATCCTGCCTTGCATTAATATTTCTATGTGTTAACGCAGGAACCCATTTGATCAAAATGATAAGTCATATGAAAAAGTGTCACTGTGCTGTAAAATGAACTGCTTTTGGAATGCTTGCTACTTCCAGTAGTGCATCAGACATCCACGTGGTTTACATCCTTGCCAGATTCCACTCTTGTCTGTCCAGTCACCAGATCATTCTTGTGCTTGTGTAATGAGGCATCACAGTGATTCGATGTTGCATAATTATACTCATCACACTACACACATTCATCTTTTGTGAAGTGAAAAGTAGCAGAAAGAAACAGACAAACTTAAAGTCACTTTCCCATCCTTATCTCATTCACTGTGAGATCTTCTGGTTACTTTGACTATTTCTCCTTGTTCATTCCTTTATAGAGGTCTGCGTATTGCAATGATTCTTGTCATCTATAGGGTAAGACTTGGTGGAGCATGGCTCACACTGCTGAAGACCCTCTAGGATCCAGGACAGAAGATACTTTTGGCTCTAGAAAAGCAAAACCATCTGAACGATAATATTTCTGACATCTGTTCTCATAAATATGTGATTAGTAACTTGTGTCAACTCAAAAACCTTCACCTGTTTATAGGATGTATATAATCAGCATGGAAGAGGAGCTCATTTGCATTTATGTGCACACCCCCTTCCATGTTTGGAGATATAGGAAGCACTGTGGCACTGCCTTGTGTGAGCAGTCTTGAAAGGAACAGACCTGGACTGTGAGTCACGGCCTGGACTTCTGTTTTGATCACACTTCTGGCTCACTGCACATGTCAGGGGACCTTTCTGGGCTGGAGTGGGTATGCAACAGTGCACATATTTTCTCTGCTTTGCTACTGACCACTGGATTTCTCTCCTGTTTGCAGGGGCCATTTCCAAGGCTGTTGTGACTCAGGAAACTTCACTCATCACATCTCCTGGAGGGACAGTCACACTCACCTGTGGCTCCAGTACTGGGGCTGTTACCACCAGTAACTATGCCTTCTGGGTCCAAGAAAACTCTGACCAGGTACACACTGGTCTGATATGGAGCACCAGCACCAGAGGTTCAGGTGTTTCTGCCCGATTCTCAGGCTCGCTGCTTGGAGACAAGGTAGCCCTCACTATCACAGGGGTTCAGCGTGAGGATGAGGCTGTGTATTACTGTTCTCTGTGGTACAGTGATCATTTACACAGCGGTGCAATCAGATGGGGACGTAGAACACAAACGCCTTGGTGCAGTCTCAAGACTGCTGTCTTCTTACCATATGACTATATGTCTCCCTCGGCTCAGTATGCATGTTCTCTATGTAGAGAAGATCATACAGGCTGTGGTCTAAAGCTACAAAATATTTTATTTCAAGACTTTTTATGATAATGATGTTATGATGACATACTTCGCTGACAACTTGCTAACACTGAATCTCCTGAAAAGAGAGTTTCAATGTGAAGTTCATCTACTTTGGGTGGCCTGAGGAATTGTCTTACTTATTTGAGGTGTATTATTATTTGAACTGTATAAGTTTGAAGTTGAGCTGATTACAAGCCGACAAATAATTACATATACAGATAATTTTCTTGGTTGCTGACTGTGTGTGATGTAACCAGATTCTAAAGCTCTTGTGCTGTGCGTTTCCTACCAAAATGGACTTTTATGGATGAATGCACTGTGGAGTTGGACCTCAGCAAATGAGGACAACCCAGTTCCTTCTTGATTTTGTGAGAAAAAGTGATGTATATTGTTCAGGTGAGCATGCTCTGACATTTCTGTGTGCATGCACCCTTTTGATCAGAACTTACTTAGTTGGGGTGCTTTGTTGGGAGTGGTGGTCTCTTCCTTTGTGTGCTAAAGACTATTTCTAGCAGACTCCAGCTGTTTCTATGAATCTAAAGATGTGTCTGCTTATACAGGCACTGTGCACATCTTTGAGTTCTGACCTAATAGCAGAGTCTGAATATTTCATTCAAGCCTGGCACAGCTGTTTTTCAAGGTGACAGAGAATTGAGAAGCTGTGCAGGACACTCAGCCCCCTAGACCTTGCTCCTTCTCTACATCTCTAATAGTGTGTGTCTACAATGATACCTTTGGAAACAACTTCTGCTTACAATATCTTTTTAAAGAGTGTACATTCAATAATTCTACATGGTCATGAATCAAATAAAATAGACATCAATGGCTACAATTAGTCATTGCCACATCCAAACGCTCTCCATTGAACCTACTGTTTAAAGGGAATCCTTTGGAGTTGGCATTGTTCTCTTAAATATAGAAATATCAGACTGCGTTCTGTGAGCTTTACTGACAGGAAATGATCCTGTGAAGCTCTGTGTTCAAATTGACTCACATGTTTCCATATTATTATAGCTTTTGTGGTTAATAAATTAAAAGCCTCCAAGGAGTTCCTCAGACCTGCTCCATTCCTAAGTCACTGCTTATGACCCATCTTGTACCGTGCACCATTTTGCAATTCAGGTTTAGTGAGTTCCAGCTGCATCTCCAAGACCTGTGCCATATCAGGCTTTCCCTAGTTCTCAGTTTTTGGATTATATCAGCCACAAGCAAGTGCATTCTTCGAGGTCCTTCTGGGCAAGTTCAGACTGAAACCTCTTTCAGAGTTGACTGTCTAATGTCAGAGGAAACAATAAAGAGAGTTGTGGTTTAATGCTCTCTTGAAATAAACTGCCGTTTGCCTGAAAGTCATTCATGCCATATTGGCATATTGGCTGATTTTGAAATCTACTTCACCATGTAAACCCTGTATTAGTATTTGATTTTTTTCTAGGTCATGGAGGGTTTTCTCTTGTGACTTTTTAACCAGGTCTACTTTCCTCCTGCAAGTCCCTTTCACACACAGCATCCTGAACAAGTGCCTCCTCCTCTAACATAGAGACAGATCTATTCATCCTTGATCCATTAAAGGGGACAGTGCAGTGTCCCCTCCTTTGAATTGTTCATATTGACAGACTCATTTGTTTCCGTTCATTTTTTTTTATCCTCAGCTCCTGAGTGGGTCCCAAGCTCTCCTGTGTTGACTGCCTGCCTGTCTGCTGTCCCTGCCTGTCCACATTCATCAGAAAAATGCATCAGTGTGAGCACCACTAGAACACATCACCATGCTCTCTATAGTTTTCCTTACACATGTCTGGGATATAAAGTGAAGAAAACACAGCAAAACAGACATATTAAGCAATTATGAAAGGTGACGGCTGCTCTGGGACTTAAAGGAATGTGATGACTCTTCTCTGGAGTTTCTGCGGGACAGGTGCTCACGTGTGGTAACCCTAACAGATATGGGGCCCAATGACTGAGCCCTCCAATTGTGTGAGGAATCAGCAACTGTTCTACAGTGGACCTGAAAGATCTTGGCAGACAAACCTGGGTGTGTTACCACCTGCTTTACATTCCATGGGACAATGTATTTCCCTTCATCTGGCTTGCTCTTTCAGGAACTCACACTGTGAATCAGTCACCAGGAGGAGTTAATGAAAACTCATTTGCATGACTAGTCCCTCTTCTGTGAGGTCCCAGATGATGAGATAATGAGACAGCCCAGAGAGAAGACACTGGTCTAAGAAGATGCTTTGCTTTACCTACCATGGTTTAGAATCCTGTCATATTTAATGCTGCTATCTTGCTGTATAGGTAGAAACAGGCCTAAGTGTACTGGGGAGGGCTTCTATACTCAATCTTTTCTGATTCACATCCTCAAGAAGTTGAACTGTAGCTTTGCTGTTAAAGTGATTTCTGCTTTGGCAGGTTCCTTTTCTCAGGCTATATGGACAGCATCACCCACCTTCCCTATGCCTCTGTGATCAACAGTCAGACTCACCTGCACCCTGAGGAATGGTATCAGTGTTGGTGATAAAATCATTTACTGGTACTAGCAGATGCAGGGGAGCCCTTCCAGGTTTTTCCTGTACTACTACTACTCAGACTCAGAGAAGGGGCCAAGACTCTCCATTATATTCTCTAGTTCCAAAGAGACCTCAGAAATGCTTCAAATTTACACATCTCTGGGCTAAAGGTGGAGGATGTGGCTAACTATTATTGTGTTATCTGGGAGAGTAGTATTTTCACAATGATACAGGAAAAGGGGAACTAGGCATAAATTTTACTTTGTGTTAAAAAAAATCAGTTCTGGTAGAGGATATGCTGTTGGCTGCATGGAGGGAAGCTTAAGGCACAGAGAAAGATGCCTAGGATAGCATCATCTTTGAGCGGAGCAGAGGCTCATGGTGGTGATGTGGACTATGGCAGAACAGTATAGAGCCTGCAAAGGCACCTGCAGCAGCTGCCATGTCCAGGCATGAATGGCAAAATGTGCCAGCATGCAGAAGAATGACTGTTTCGGGGGGAGCCTTATGGCCCAGTTTTGGATCAGTATATGAGTATTTGTTCAACAGGTCTGCAGATTTAACAAAAGCCCATGTGGGCAGTCTCTCTTGGCAAGGACCAGAGGAATTTGGAACTGCACAGAATACTGCTGGGACTTGATGCCCTGCATGTTCTCTTCTCTCTGATAATATTGATGATTGTCTTGGCCTTTTAGTGTCGTTTTGTCAATCATGCATTGGACAGATGTGATCATTCTTGGTCTCCCCAGTTTTTCTTGATCATCTTCCCCTAAAATTCTTTGGGAGCTTATGCTTCTCAGGTTTCTTCCCTGGGGATGGCAGCTGCCACTTCAAAACCTTGAAATCTTCTTCTTTACTGCTAGGTTCTCCCAATGTTATAAATCCCTAACTGTTAAAGGAATTCCCTTAGAATGAAAGATGATTTCAGTAGCTATGCCTTCACAGTTTCTTTAGACCTCTTCTGTTGGCAGCAGATGGTAGTCAGACAATAAACTGATCAAGTGTATGTGTCTCAATCACATATATGATGTGTTTATCAATAATATACATGATATGTGAATATAGGGTATAACACATATATGAAGTAACATCAATAATGTTCATCCTTTTTTGCATTTAAAGAATTGTTTACATATATTTGTTAATACATATTTTATGGGTAATGATTTAGAATCAAAATCCAGAAAAATCAAGTTCAAAAGTTAGGTATTTGATAGTAAGTTGCAGTGATGGTAACAATCAGTATTGTACTGTATACTCAAATTTGCCGAGAGTGATGACATTAGCATATAAAAACAGCGTGATCTATTGAATATGGATATTACAATCAAAATCACATGCCCATTAGATCAAGTAAAATCATACTGTTATGCATTTTATAGGTCAAATAGCACAGTCCAGACTAGCAGTAATTCACACCAATTGCTAGTAAACATTCTAACTTGCTCTTTTGTAAATCTGACTTTTTTAGATTGTTTTTGTCTATGAGATCATTTTCAGCTTTTGTGACTTTCTATAGTATATTTGAAATGGTTGTGCCAACCTACATTCTTTTTTGATATTTATTGAGCTCTACATTTTTCTCTGCTCTCCTCCCTGCTTCTCCCCTCCACTTCAACCCCTCCCCCAAGGTCCCCAAGACAATTATCACATGGACTCACTCATAAGTGGTTTTTGAACATAAAGCAAAGAAAACAAGCCTACAAATCACAATCCCAGAGAACCTAGACAACAATGACGACCTTAAGAGAGACATACGTGGATCTATACATGGGAAGTAGAAAAAACAAGATCTCCTTAGTAAATTGGGAGCATAGGAACTATGGAAGAGGGTTGAAGGAGAGTAAGAGAGAGGAGCAGAGAAAAATGTAGAGATCAATAAAATCAATAAAAAAGAGCAAAAAAAAAAAAGAGAAAACATACCTCCAGCCAGTGGGAGGATTCAGTTTAAAGAGACAGCACTACAGAGACAAAGGCCCTTCCCTGCATCACCCAATCTGATGAATCCAAACGTGTGGTGGATGTGGGCTAAGATGGTCTGCAAAATTCTTTTGGCTTGAGGGGGAAATTATTTTGAGTCAGCACTGTGAAGGGCTCTATGCGGTGGGAAACCTGTCTGAGGTGGGGCACTTCCTCAGCCAGGCTCTCCACAAATAGCAGACAGTTAGTTTGCTGTCGGCATACAGAAGAACGAAGAGGTACAGCTGCAGCATCCTGCCACAAGCCCAGAAACATGGAAGTGATCGCCGCCTTCCTTGGGAAGATGCACTCACTCTGTCTAGTTCTGAGATATACGAAAGCCATAGGGAGTAATATGAACTTCCCTTAGTCCAAAAACCACATTGCCTGGTTGTTAGGAAAGTCGTGTGTGTGTGTGTGTGTGTGTGTGTGTGTGTGTGTGTGAGTCTTGAGTACACAAAAGCACATTTTTTAGGTGGCAATAACCTTAATAACAAAAGGAAATTCTAGGTAGATTCCAGCTCTCCAATACCTGCTCACCCACTCTTGGGAATATACCCAAGAGATGCCCTATCACATGACAAAAGCATTTGTTCAACTATGTTCATAGCAGTATTATTTGTAATAGCCAGAACCTGGAAACAACCTAGATGCCCTTCAATGGAAGAATGGATGAAGAAAGTGTGGAATATATACACATTAGAGTACTACGCTGCGGTAAAAAACAATGACTTCTCGAATTTTGCATGCAAATGGATGGAAATAGAAAACACTATCCTGAGTGAGGTATCCCAGACCCAAAAAGAGGAACATGGGATGTACTCACTCATAATTGGTTTTTAGCCATAAATAACGGTCACGGAGTATATAGTGGTGAACCCAAAGAAGCTAAATAAGAAGGTGAACCCAAAGAAAAACATATAATTATCCTCTTGGATACGGGAAGTAGACAAAATTGAGGGGAGAAAATTTGGGACCTTGGGGGTGGGGTGGGATGGGAGTATCGGGGGATGGGGAGAGAAAAGTGAGAAGGGGAGGATGAGGGAAACTTGGGGAAACAGGATGATTGGGATAAAGGAAGGTTGGATAGGGGAGCACGGAAGCTCAATTCTTAGTTAAGGGAGCCACCTTAGGGTTGGCAAGAGACTTGAACCTAGAGTGGCTCCCAGGAGCCCAAGGCGAGGTCCCCAGTTAGTTCCTTGGGCAGCTGAGGATAGGGAACCTGAAATGACCCTATCCTACAGCAATGCTGACGAATATCTTGCATATCACCATAGAACCTTCAGCTGGTGATGGATGGAGATAGTCACAGAGACCCACACTGGAGCACCGGACTGAGCTCCCAAGTTCCCAATGAGGAGCGGAAGGAGGGAGAACATGAGCAAGGAAGTCAGGACCACGAGGGGTGCACCCAACCACTGAGATAGTGTGACTGATCTATTGGGAGCTCACCAAGGCCAGCTGGACTGTGTCAGAAGAAGCCTGGGATAAAACCAGACTCTCTGAACATGGCGAACAATGGGGGCTGATGAGAAGCCAAGGACAATGGCCCGGGGTTTTGATCCTACTTCAAGTTCGGGCTTTGTGGGAGCCTAGCCACCTTGGATGTTCACCTTCCTAGACATGGACAGAGGGGGGAGGGCCTTGGACTTTCCACAGGACAGGGAACCCTGACTGCTCTTTGGACTGGAGAGGGAGGAGGAGAGGAGAGTGGGGAGGGGGAGAAGGGTGGGACGAGGGGGAGGGAAATGGGAGGCCGGGAGGAGGCGGAAACTTTTTTTTTTTCTTTTCTTTTTCTCAATAAAAAAAAAAGAAAAAAAAAGAATCACTTTGGGATGAAAATAAGCTCACTTTCTTTGTTTGATATGCTATAAACTCAACAAACTTCTATACATTTAGAAAAGGCTAAACTGAATGCTGGGAAGAAGAAGGTGGAGTCAGGAGAAGCCATGGAGCCGCCACTGGAGACAGACACAGCTGGAACCTTGCTGAAACACGAAGGATCGGGACTAGCCAAGAAAATCATGATGAAGATGCAAATGCAAGATGCCAAGACTGATTATGAAAATAATCATGTGTGCAACAGTGATGTGGAGCAAGCTAAGGAGACAGTGAAAGCTAAACAAAGCACTCACTCTTTCATTTAACATTTAAAACTAATGTTAGACTTACGGAAACTGATCAACGGATATGAAGAATTTCTTACATCTGCTTTCCCACTTCCTCTAATGTCAAATCTTATTTTTTAACATTAAATTTGACATGTTAAAAAAAAGAAAAGGCATTTTGAACAAAAGCTATGAAGCTTCAATTTGTAATCTACAGTTTTTGTATCAAATATTATTTTTTGGTTATTCACCACCTAAACCAAAATTTCTATGACAAAATTAGAACTAGAAAATGATTTATCCTCGTGTTGTTTTACATCACTAATATCCACTACCACGCTCCCATATCCCCTTAAATTATCCTTTCTTATTCTCTTTTCTTCATATTCCTCTGCACCCACAAGTATGGCTGTTTATGTAATACATATATTATCGGCTAGATCCTACATATAGGAAAAAGCATGATGTTGTGTCAATTTGCTTAACATTGTACATTCTTAAGTACATCCATTTTTCCTGAAAGTTTTCAAACTTCATTTTTCTTTAGAGCTAAATAGTATTTGTATGTTTGTGTTTGCATGTTTGTGTTACCAAAATACATATCTTCATGTTAAATCACATACCAAATGAAGTAATCTGACTGTTACCATTTTTCTGTGGGTGAATTTAACATTTTACTATTCTTGTATATTTTTGTAAGAGTGTCAAAGATTTCTTCTGGACATGACAATCTTTACAGCAGATCAAGCGGTATCCATTTCAGATTTAGAACACAGAATCTTGGATTGTGGGTGCAGATTGTGATTTTGTGAATAGGAGAATAACCTGTATTATGGTTATTATGGATCTTTTGGCCAACAGGGGGTGCTGTGGGACTGTGATATAATACTGGCATTAGGGCTCACCCTGTACTCACTGAGGAGACTCAACAGTGGGATACTTCTCTCCAGTCAAAGTTTAGGGAGCAAGGGGCTCAGTCTTAGCTAGTGATTCCTCCCAGGACTCTTCCATTACTGAAAGTCTATCCATCTCTACCCCAGGCTGTTTGTGAGCTGAGCTTCAGCAGCAGGGCTCACAAAGAGTCTTGGTAGCCTCAGGGGAAACATATCTGAAGGAAAAACCACTTTTCTGTAGGGGTGGGAAAGAAGGCCTGGGACAACCTAGACTCCCTGAGAAGATCTTTGGTCTTGAACTGCTCCTTTCTCACTGCAGGGCAGGGACAGGCCTAAGAGCTCTGCTGTCACCCTGGCCATATCTGCGTCTTAAGCACAGATCACTACTACACTTTACCAGAGCATCTCATCTACCATCTGTTAGTCTCTATTACTGCAAGGATCCTTTCCCAGTCTATCCTGCCCTCTGAGTCTCTGCTAACTTTGTTGACTTACCTGTATTTTGAGCATGTCTCTAGCATACAATGATGCAAAAAAAAAAAGTCAGATATCTATCCCTCACATCTCCTTGGCTACTCCTCTGAGTCATTTAAGAATGAGTCTTGTAAGAAATATTAAATTCTCAAATGTCTTGTCAAATACTGTAAGACAAACCTGTTCTCTCCCATCACTACTGAGCATTGTTTTCTCAATCCAGCAACGTCCCTTTCTAAATGCCTACTTTTCTTTACATTTTAGAAGTGTTTTCTCAGACAGATATAAGCAAATAATTGCTCTGGGGCATAAAGGAATATTCCTATTATCTCTCTGGAGTTTCTGCAAGACAGGTGCCCACGTGTTAACCTTAACAGACATGGCACCAATGACTGAGTCCTCCACTTAGAAGAATCAGCAACTGTTCTACTGTGGATCTGCAAGAGGTCCTTGCACACAGGCCTCTTTGTGTTAGCACATGCTTTATATTCCACTGAACCAAATAATTCTCATCACCTGGTTTTCTGTTTCAGGAACTCAGGATGTCAATCATCCAATGGGAGGAGTTAACAGGAAGTCATTTGCATGATTAGCCTTCTTTTTCTGAGAGGTCCCTGGCAATGAGATAATGAGACAGCCCAAGCAGGAGACCTTAGTCTAAGAAGAAGCTGTGCCGTGGCCACAATGGTTTGGACTTCGCTCATCTTCATGGTTCTGTCTTACTGGACAGGTAGGGAAAGGTCGAAGAGTAATGTGAATGACTCCGACACTGAGTTAATCTGTTATGTTTCAAATACACAAGAATTTGTACCTTAGCTCTGTGATTCACTGTGGTGTCTTGTTTTGCAGGTTCCTTTTCTGAGTCTGTATTGACACAGCCACCCTCCATTTCTCAGTCTCTTAGATCAACAGCCACACTCACCTGTACCCTAAAGAGTAGCATCAGAGTTGGTGGTAAAAACATTTACTGGTACCAGCAGATGGAGGGGAGCTCTCCCAGGCTTTTCCTGTATTACTACTCAGACTCAGACAAGAAACTTGGGCCTGGAGTCACCAACAGAGTCTCTGGATCCAAAGATACCTCCAAGAATGCTGCAAATTTACACATCTCTGAGCTACAGGCAGAGGATGAGGCTGTGTATTATTGCTCCATCTGGGAAAATAATGTTTCTCACAGTGATACATGCAGATGGGGAAGTTGGAAAAAACTGTAGCTTGTGACAAAAATATCAGTTCTGTTTTTTGTTACCTTGTAATACTAATTTTCTATTGAAGTAAAAGATAATGAAAAAGTTAACCACCACCCCTATCCCTGCACTAGTACCATTTTGGTTTTCAGAATATGTACTCACATGTGAAGATTTTGATTTAGAAGTCTCAAATAAGAGAGAACACATGATAGCTGTCTTTCTATGTCTGGGTTACTTTACTTGATGTGATGTGATCTTTCCATCCATTTTCCTGCCAAGTTCATGATTTAATTTTTCTTTATAGGAATAGTATTTCATACATATTACAATTTCCTTACCCATTTTCAGTTGCAGGACATTTGGTTGTTTTCATTTTATAACAATTGTGTGTAGAGCAGTAATAATCATGACTGAGCAAGCATCTGTGGGGTAGGAGATTAAGTCCTTTGGGCACATCGCAGGGAGCAGTAAGGCTGGATTATATGGTAGATATCTTTAGAGTTTTGAGTATTCCCCACACTGACTTCCTTAGTGTCTGCACCCATTTGAAATCCCACCACCAGTGAAGCTGTATTTAGTTCTTAGCACCACTGTCTTTGTTCTCTATATTAGTTTGACCCATGAAGAACTACGCACACACATTCTACCACTTTTCTCCTTAAAAGTCCCAAAGTCTTCCACATTTCAAAAAGCAAAACAACAACAAATCAACCAACCAGTCCTAACCAAACAAAAATTAGAAGCTTAGGTCTGTCAGCTGTTACTACTACCCCACACTCTGGTACCCACTTCTGTATTAGCTATTTTTCTATTGCAGTGTTAAGAAAACACAACTAAAGTAACTTACAGAAGAGAGAATTGGTGGCAGGTAAGGTGACTGAGAAAAGTATTACTGGCTAGGGTTGAAACTGCTCTTTTTCAATTTCAGGACCATGAATAACAGGTACATGCTCTTAAAGGTGATGGTGGAGTCAGAGACATATAGGAGCAGAGAGAGGTCTGTTTTAAGTTACTGAATATAAACTCTTGGTAGTTGGAGCTGGTGGTAGAGACAAGAATGTCCTGGTGATACAAATAATTCAGAATTACTTTGTGGATGATTATCATCCTACAATAGAGAATTGCTAGAGCAAGCAAGTAGGAATTGATGGGGAAACCTGTTTCATGAATATTCTTAGCACAGCGTTTCAAAAGAAACCAGGGGACAGTGTATGAGGGCCAGAGGGCTTTCTTTGTGTATTTGCCATAAATAATAATAAATCATTGGGAGATATTCACTACTATCGAGAAAAAGCAGGAGTGAAATTCTCTGAGTGACTAGATTCCATTTATTGAAACCACAGCAAAGTTAAGAGAGAGTATTGACAATGCCATCTATACACTAGTTCAAGAAATTTAAAATGTAAACAGAAGATGAACAAAATGGTAAAAAGTACTAGTTGTAAAGACAGAGTTTAATTATTTAAATATAATTTGTAGCTTTCAATTAAGGCACACTTAAGAAAAGTGTTAAATATTGTAAATTACACAGAGTAATTAGCACCTCTTTTAGCGTTACCCATTTTCCCTGTTTGTGCAAACTGTCAGCTTTATCTTAAATACTTGTTTTAAAATGACAGTGAAAACCTTCTTTGCTCAAAGTTTCTGTATTCTGTGGATTTTGTACTAACAATGCCTGTGAAACAGACTGAAGATCCAAGACTTTGTTTTAGTGCATGTAGTTGATTCCTTTCTAACTCTCTAACCAATTATAAAAGTTTGTGCGAACTGGAGTAATGGAGATTTTGAACCATCCCCCACTTGTCTTTCATCCACTCAGCATAATACATGGCTCCTTTAGTAATTACAACTTCAGTTGAGACCTTATGGGGGGTTCTACTAAGTCAGAGGGATGACTGCTTTATGGGCTTTCCCTTCATTCACATCTAACATGTCCTGGAGTTTGTCGTCCATCATAAATGTAGTTAGACAGTTGACAAAGTCGTTCTCACTCTTTCCACTGTTGTTAGCCATGGTCATACTCAAAATTAGTATTTTTTTTCTAGAAAAGAGAGAAAATGGGGAAAAGGACAAGAGAAAATTTCAAATGAAAGTTCACTAAATTTTCACGTTAGCTAAATTACTGTAGATTTCTAATAGCTTCTCCTGGTAAGACAAACCTAATATGGAATAGTTACCATTTGGGCTATATTTATATACTACTACGTTTTTGTAATAATTTAAACAACGAGTTTTATTTGCAAATGTTCATTGCAATGAGTCATTGATCTGGTTCAAGGCCTCTGGTTTCTGGTACACCATCATCACTGGATCCTCACTGGGACTCCTCTCAGACATCCTGAGTCATGAAGATCCTGTTGTCATTGTTCCATAGGAGCAGTCCCTTCATGAGCTCTAGCTGGTCCTAGATGGGGAAGATGTTAGGGTGGGCCAACTCCAAGCCTGGATGCGGGCCTGGGTGGTAGTTGAACTGGTCAGTCCAGGCCAGAGGCAGAGCCAGCTCCCCTATGCCCATGCCATCAAGGTCAGCTCTTTCTTGCTTGTGGTGAAGAGTGGGGCCATCTCTCCTGAGTGTAGGTGCCAGCCTTCATGAGGTTGGAGCCATCTCTTCTGAGTGTAGGTGCCAGCCTTCATGAGGTTGGAGCCATCTCTTCTGAGTGTAGGTGCCAGTCTTCATGAGGTTGGAGCCAGCTCTTCTTGCTGCAGCATCCAGTGAAGGGCAGGGCCTGTTATCCCAGGGCCAATGAAGGGCAGGGCCTGCCTAACATGACCCTATGATTCTATCACACATGGTTGCCATGGTTCTTATGGGCCACAGACATCAACACAGACCCAGCTACAGTAGGATCACAGACCCAGACAATTGGCAGCAACGGTAGACTGTATGACACACTGAGGCTTCCAATGCCATCAGGATGAAAGAAGAGATATTGGAGAGACAGAAATGATGGAGTAGTGAAGAGGGTTTTGTTGTTTCGTTTTGTTCTTTTGAGTTTTTTGTTTTTCTTTTGTTTGTTTGTATGTTTGTTTTGATTTGGTTTGGTATGGGTTTTTTCATTGGGTGGTCACTGCTGGGGGAAGAAAGGATATGGAGGGACTGGAAGATGAGCAGAATTGGGGTGCATGATGTGAAATTCCCAAAGATTCAATAAAGAAATTCTATTAAAAATAATTTAAACAGTCTTAATACATGTAAAAAGTTCATATAAGAATTAAGTGCCTTGCCCTTTTGTCAGATTACCCTTTTTCGGTTCAAGTCTTTCTGGAACTTAACTCATTGAAAGTAATTTTAATTCTGGTTGTGAGGTTAAAGATAATTAGAGACAGTTGTAGCTTAGAATGTGTGGAAGAGACTAATGTTAGTAGTCTGGGCTTATATTGGTGATTCTCAATCTGTGGGTCTTCACCCACTTGTAATCACCTAGGTCATTAGAAAACACATTTACATTACAATTAATAACCGAATCAAAAATATAGTTATGAAATAGTAGTGAAAATTATTATATTTGTGCTTGGGGTTCACCATAACCCGAGGAACTGTATTAAGAAGTCACAATATTAGGAATGTTGAGAACAACTGGCTTCCATAAACCTATGATGAGCATCAGTGGGTTGTATAGTGCATGCTGCATTCAGGGTTTGTGTGAGTTGGTTTGTTAAGATGAGGCAGTGTATCATTTGGAATGATCAGGAGAATGCATTTTCACCTTGTAGCAGTCCTGCTGACAAACCAAAAATATTGCTTTTGTTTATCAAAACAGCACTGCCACCCAGCATCCAGAATTTACAATATTTTTCATTGTAAGCTTATCTCTCAAGATTTTGGGGTAAAAAGCTACAAAGCAAGTAACTCTTTAGTAATGAAGTAATAAAGCTTGAAAATGCAAGTTTGAAGCCGGGCGGTGGTGGTGCATATCTTTAATCCCAGCACTCGGGAGGCAGAGGCAGGTGGATCTCTGTGAGTTCGAGGCCAGCCTGGTCTACAAGAGCTAGTTCTAAGACAGGCACCAAAAACTACAGAGAAACCTGTCTCGAAAAATCCAAAAAAAAAAAAAGATAATGCAAGTTTGACTAGTCTTTCAACTCTAGCTGAAGAATCATTTCCCAAGTACTCCCCAAATCTGATAGGCATTCAAAAATATCTATCTAATGCTCTATGAATAGACTGACATGTAAAACAAACCTTTCAATGTACTTTAAGTATTCCTTCAAATATTTGAAGTGAGATGGAAATGGTACTGCACTAGCAGGACTGGATATCTGTCTTTTAGAAGTCTGATTTTAGGGACTGGTGAGATGACTCAGTGGTTAAGGGCACCAGCTGCTCTTTCCAGAGGACCTGGGTTCAATTCCCAGCACCCACATAGCAGCTCACAACTCTCTCTAACTCAAGTTCCAATGGATTCAACTCCCCCACAAAGATATGTAGGTCAAACACCAATGGATATAAAAATAAAAAAAATAATAAAAGAAAATATGTTTTAAAATGTCTGATTTTAGGCAAATCACTCTCTACTTAATGTTAAATCATCTCAAGGACTCTAACTTTAGTACTGGCTACTTTATAGCAATTAGCCATCCTGATAGCACAATCTCTATTTTTTATGTGGTTGTACTCATGACAGTCTTGGGTGAAATTGGTCAAGAGGTAAAGTTTATATTTTAAATGCATTCTCCCGTTTCAAGACTCTTATCCAGCAACTGTCACCCACATGCCTGATTAGTGTAGTTTTCTTTTAATGCGTTTTCTCCACTTAAAGTCCGCCCCCCCGACTACCCCATGAAGGTTGGCACAATAAAACTGACCTGTGACTGTCTTACCAGATCTTGAAATAATCCAACAGACTTCATCATGGAAAATACATGATTTTAGTTTTTCAATGATGGTTTTCTTTTAGTTCAATGAGAATTGTTTTGCTATGGTTTCAAAGCATTTCTTCATTCAAGTTACTTTATATAAATTATTCATTTTTCTAAAGGAATAGTAATCCCCTAATCTATTTGTACAGAATTTTAAAGGACTAATGAGATATAAATAATGACTTCTAAAATAGTTTTCTTTGGGTTCAAATAAATATGAGCCTAAGCTTATTGGCAAGAAAAGAAACAAAATCGGTATATGATTTCTTAGATGCTCTCCTAAGCTGCACATGTTCATAGAGCATTCTTTTGTGGATATTAGCTGTAACATAGTTAGTAGCACATCTCTTTTCTGCACAGAGGACTAGAATACCTCAATAGCGGCAAGCATAATCAGATATTTACTAAAGACCTGTACTTTTAATGTTTCTGAACCATGTGTTTAAAGTTGTGACAATTATCATTATGTAAATTTCAAATTGTGTTAGGCTTTTCATTATAAGAGGGGGTTGCTGCGAATTTCTGAAGGGAGAGAATCCTAGAAATGAATGTCAGTGTCATGTGGTTACTATGGCCTAACAGTCCTTGTTGCAGTTGAACACCAGCACTAGGTATTAACATGTCTATTGGAAGGATGGAGCAGACAACTGTAACTCGAGTACATATTTTCTGGACTCTATTGGCTGAATCAAACGGCATAGGATTTAGAGCCTAGCTTATGGTTTTTTTTTTTTTTTCGAGACAGGGTTTCTCTGTGGCTTTGGAGCCTGTCCTGGAACTAGCTCTGTAGACCAAGCTGGCCTCGAACTCACAGAGATCCACCTGCCTCTGCCTCCTGAGTGCTGGGATTAAAGGCGTGCGCCACCATCGCCCGGCTAGAGCCTAGCTTATGAAAGCTAGATTACGGAGATCTTTGCCACCATTTCACAGTTTCATCCTAACATCCACACAAGTTCTGTGAGGCATCTCAAAAGTTACAAACTCATCTCATTTTGCATTTCACTGATTTTTCTTCTACCTGTTTTCACAAATAAATAATACCAATTTGGAGGAGTTTTTTTTTTGTGCATGTGTGTGTATGTGTGTGTAGACAATAGAAAATTTACTAAAGTAATCTCCACAATGGATTATTTTGTAGTCATTTTTTAAAGCCTCAGTATTACTTTAAATGTGGATTTATACTTGATAAATTCTGCGTAACACTGATAAGTATGAATTCTGCTTAAAAAACTGAACTGATTGCTGTCAATTTCTGTCAAAACGTAAAAACATTATTTCTAAAGAAGTACATTGTTTTGGTGGAGGCTGCTTGTTTGTTTCCTGGCTGCCCAGATCCTAAATAACCACACAGAAACTATATTAATTATAATAATGTTTGGCCAATAGCTTAAGCATAGTTTTAGCTAATTCTTACATCTAAAATTAACACATTCCTATTATTGTATATTGTACCATGAGGCCTGTTGTTTACCTGTAAGGTTCTGGGGTTTTATCTCATCTGACAGCTACATGGCATTTCTCTTACTCTGCCTTCTTTTGTAGAATTGTTATTAATTAGACTCACAATTGTGATTTACTTTAAGAGCTTTAAGTGTTTTTTTTTTTTTGAGATGGTAGTTGGCATTTAGATTAATTTGGGAAAATAAAGTATCTCTGTAGCAGTATTAAGCATCCTTTCGGTATTTGTCTAATGGCACTATAACTGGGTCTTGAAGTAGGTCTATTCCCAGCATCCCATGGAACTGCCACATTGCTTTTCTTAGTAACAGTACAAGGAATATATTGGCGGGAATTTGCCTCCCACCAGCAATGGATGAATGTTCATTTCAACTTACTTTACATCATCACTAGCATGAGCTATAAAGTGCTTTTTAACTGATCTGGTAGTTGTCTCATTCAGGCCACCATACAATATACTCCAGGATAAGCACATAAAACATACGATTTGAAGCTAGCACCCACCTGTGAAAGAAAGTACATGGCATTTGTCTATTCTGGCCTGAGTGACCCCACACAATACAACTTTTTTATTAAATTTTTGTTCAGCTCCATTCACTTGGTTGCAAAAGTCATGATTTAAGATCAAGAAAATTAAGGGTGTCCACATACCCATATGTATTCAATTTAGTGCTTAAAATCTGAGCTAAAGCAGTAAGATAAAGTAATAAGAGGGCTAAAAATGGGAAAAGAACAAAGGAATTCCTATTTGCAGATGATGATTCCTTACATAAGAAATGCTTAGCACTCCAAAAAATGTTTTAGAGCTGATAATTATAGCAAAGTTGAATGATTAAAAATAAACAAAAAATCAAATGTTTTTATACATCAATGAACATGGGAATTTCACAAAACTGTGAAAAATAATTCCCTTCACAACACACACACACACACACACACACACACACACACACACACCATGGGAAAAAACCTAGCTAGGAAAATGTATGCCTACAGGAAATGTAATCATCAATATCTTGACTGTAAGGTACAACTGATTCCAACAATTGTTTACTAGATGTAAGTACAATGAATATCCTTGAATGTGTACTGAAATAGTCTTTGACAAAAAAAAAACACTTCCAAATTGCTCCTCTAATTCAGGGAACTTTTGCAGGTAGATAGAATTCCCAATCTAAAATAATTTGGGAATAGTTTCCCAAAAATGAGAAAAATAAATATAAACCAAAATAATTAAAGAAGGGAAGGTGATGATTACGAATCAGCTTGGGAAATAAATGTCCAGCTGCCTGATAAAATAAGTAGACAGTGGTTCAATGGATAATAATTGCATTTCCGAGAATAATGAAACCAGCAGAGGGTACTGTGGACCTTCTCAGAAGTCTCAGAGACTCATTTGTTCAAATTCACTGGACTCTGCATAGTTACTCACTGGCCCATTACAGAGTTACAGCAGCTGCTTCCTCCCACTGCAAAAACACAGCACAGAGCGCCTGGCCTCCCTGCATCTGCCTCTCTCTGCTCTGAGAGCTGAGGACCAGGTGGCAAAGGCTGTTAACAGCTCATGTTTACACAATCTACAGCAGATAGAGCTCACTAGGAAGAGTAATCTTGGTGGTGAGAACCTAGAGAATTACACACAGCACATTAGAATCTCACAACTTAGAAATTAGTCTAGGGATGCTTCAATAGATGCAGAGATCAGGTAAACTGCAAAATGAATATGTAGTTCCTTGGCCATGGTGACTGTGGGCACTGTAACCAGCAGGGGGCACCGTGAGGCAGTCTGTGTTTACAGTAAACTGATTATTAAGGATCATTTACTCAAAAGAGCCTGAGCATAGAGGAGATGTCATTTGCTTACTGGTTAGAAATCAGTAACTGCAGGTGCGGAAATGGGATTGGAGGTAGGATGGAGGGGGAGAGTAACAAAACAAATATCTTGATGGGAGTGTACCTTGGGTTTAGGGTGAAACCTGGTGCCAGGGAAACCCCTAGGGAACTCACAAGGATGACCCCAACTAAAACTCTTAGCAATGGTGGAGAGGGTGCCTGAACTGGCCATTTACTGTAAACAGATATGTAACTTCCCTAATTCCCGTCAGAGATACTCTATCCAGTAACTGATGGAAGCAGAGGCAGAGATCCACAGACAAGCACTGTGCTGAGCTCGGAGGGTCTTGTAGAAGAAAGGGAGGAGGAATTGTACCAGCTAGGGGGTCATGATAGGGAACCCACAGAGAGAGTTGACTTGAACTCAAGGGAGCTCATGGATGCTGAAGCAACAGTCAGGGAGCATGCATGGGACTGACCTATGCCCTCTGCTTGTGTGTGACAATCATGTAGCATTAAGCTACATGATAAACTCTAAGAGATCAACTGTTAGTAAGGCTTCTAACAGTGAGAGCAGGATCTCTTCCGGTGTTTAGCTGGCTTTTTGGTAACCTGCTCTCCATACCTGGTGAGGAACTTGGTCCTGCCTCATCTTGATGTACCATGCTTTGGACAAGCCCATGAGAGGCCTGTCCCTTTCTGAATGGAGATAGAGGAGGGATGGATGGGAAGTGGGGGGGGGTAGATGTGAAAGGGAAGGGAGGAGGAGGGAAGAAAGGAGGGTAAACTGGTTAATATGTAAAATAAATGAAAGAAACGTTATTAAAAAGTCAAAAAAAATGTAATGTGGAACTGTTAACCAAAAAGCAACTTGGACTATAACAGTATAATAATTCTATAGCATTGTACCTAAGGTGTATTTTTAAAATGTAAACATATTGTATGGACATGTTTAATAGAACTATGAAGCAGAAATAATTACCATTTATTCAAAAAAAAAAAAAAAGAAATCAGTAGTGGCATCTTCTCCAGCCTGGAAGACTCCCTTAAGCAAGCCTTTTCCTTGCTCAGTAGGCACTTCTTTCTGATGGGTTCCCAGTGCTTAAATAAACCTCCATCTTCCTAAGTGTGTGTGAACTGAGCATCAACACTAAGGTTGAGGGAGGAGCAGAGGAAACCATGGATGGAAACACATTGGCAGGTGAGGCTCTATGTCAGGCAGGATGAGGGAATACGATGAGACCTGAGGCCAGGCTACCCCATGGTCAGGAGCTGTTTCTCTCATGCCTGGGCCCTTTCTTCTGCTCTTCCCTCAAGTCACAGGTAGGAATCAGCATCAATGGGTCACAGTTCCTACTCAGCCTTGTCTATCTTGTCCAGCAATCCATGGGCATTTATCCTCATTCTGTTTGTTGGTTCCCTCTGCCAAGCTGTGCTGACTCAGTTGCTCTAAGTCTGTATCCTCTGGAGCATCTGCTGCACTTACCTGCAGCTAGAGCAGTGGCTTCAGTGTGGAAGCTCTGCTTTTCTACTTCCCAGAGAATCCAAAACACCTTGAAAATATCCTGCAAAACTACAGAGACCTGAATTTATCTTCTGATTCCGGGGGCCCCGGCAACTTGCTTGTGTTCAAAGATTCCTCAGACATTACACTTAGAATGCAGCCTGTGGATGAGGCTGATTATTACTGTTCTAAAATTCATCTTAATGCAATCTTATAAATACTCATTGCAGTGTTTCAGTTAAAGAAAAGGGAGGGAAAAATCTTGGGTTCACAAGCCCTGTATCTCTTGACTGTTCTTCACAGACACACTTCCTAGGGGGCATCAAGATATTAAAAAAGTCGATGAACAAGTGAAAAGAAACACAAAGCTTGTTCTATAACAAAAGATACACCATGAATAACCATGAGTAACCAAGAAGGCACAGGGAGGCTTGATAATCAGTCTAGGGACACATGCCATTTTGTCTACTATGCGTGTCTACTATGGTCACTATTGTTGACATGATCAGTAGAAGCCAGACATGATGAGCCACAATACAGTGGCCACACTATATTCCTTAAAGCCCTGGACTTCATGAGACATCCTCTTTTCTTTGCTATCAAGTTCAGCACTGTCACTAACTCTGTCACCACTATCACATCTGTGTCCATGCTTTACTATGCTAGAGCCTGAGCAAAGTCAGGCCAGGTCCTGAGACCCAAGCATGCAGCCACTCTTTTCTATACTCTCCATTGCTCAGATGTAGTTACTTTCAAAGAAACTTCTGGATCCACTTGTCCTCAAGGTTATAGCATCATTCCTGTATCATGGCATGGCTAGAAGTACAAATTTTCCATACCATAAATGCTGGACACAGGATGGGGTCAGCACCTATCTGTGACCATACCCAAGTTAAATCTAACTACCAAATCACCAAGTTCTGGTCATTCTGCCATCCCCATGTTTTCTTCACACCCAGTCCTCTGCTGTTGATATGCCTAGTTGTTGTCTGGGTTTCCGTCCTGCCCGGTTTCCACGATAGTTAAGTCCCAAAGAAATCACACAGAGGTCTACATTAGTTATAAAAGGATTGGCCCATTAGCTCAGGGTTCTTATTAACTCTTATAACTTACATTAGCCCATTATTTTTGTTTATGTTAGGCACTGGCTCAGTACCTTTTTCAGGGAGGCAGTCACATCTTGCTTGCTCTGTGGCTGGGCTAGGACTGCACAAGAAACTTCCTTTTTCCCAGAATTCTCCTGCTCTCATTGACCTGCCTATACTTCCTGTCTGGTTGTCCCATCTATACTTTCTGTCTGGCTACTGGCCAATCAGTGTTTATTTAAAATATAATTGATAGAATACAGACCATTCTTCCACACCCAGTAGCTATTTTCCTTCTTGATTTAACTCTGATTTTCTACTCCACACCTGACTTTTATTGATCTGTGAGAAAGTTAGCTCTGGCTGTCATGGGCAGAGTCCCTTTATGTGCTTCCCTATCAATCAGCACTTTCTTGCACTGAGACCCAGATCCTGGCCCCAAATATAGATATAGTCTTAGAAAAAATTCATACATCATGTGCATCTGAAACAAAAGTCAATAGATTTGTACCATTATTCTGTTTTGATAACCATATGTCTATTAATAATCCTTTGTAAAGAAGTTCTATTGGCTTGTTAATATCATTCTAAAATTACATTATTGTAATGCAATTAAAACAAGTTTATTTTTCTGGAATTTGTGTAAAATGTATAACCATATTAGAGGCAAATTTTGCTATGTGCACACACAAATAATTTATATAAAACTTATGTTTGAGTATTTAGCATATATATATACATTTATATGTATACATTATTATTATTTAACAAAATTAAAATGTAGATTCTCTCTTTTACTCTACACTTTTATCTGTACATTCATCTCATGAAACTTGGATCTAGTCATCTGCCTTGTTGATTGAAACTTCATGCCCTCATTTCAGGAACAGGCACTTACACTCCAAAATTACAAGCTTCAAATATCTCTCAAGATGATTTCAACACCCAGTTAGTTATAGGTTTGTGTGTATTAGCATGTGATCCTTCCTAGTTTCTGTGCAAAGCATCTTTATGTAGATACGGTGCAGTTTATTTGTTACTTTACAGACATTTAGGTTTCTGAACTATAATCATTTTGCCTTGTATTAATCTTTCCATGTGTTAATGAATTAACACACTTGAGCATAATGATAAGCCACATGACAAAGTGATGCTAACTGTGAATGGACTGCTTTGAAATGCCTGCATGACCCAATAATTTTCACTGTTTCTCACTGTAAGTAGGACAAGTCTTAATGGAGCATGACTTGCAAGACTGATGTCCCTCTAGGACACTAGATAGATGATACTTTTGGCTCTGGAAAAGCAAAGGCTGCTGAACAATAATGCTCCTGATCTTTATTATTATAAATAGGTGATCAGTAACTTGTGTCAACTGAAATACATTCACCTGACATCCTATAAGCAGCACAGAAGAGGAGCTCATTTGCATTAATGTGCATGCCCCCTCCTATGTTAGGAGTTTTAGTTAGCCCTGTGGCACTGCCCTGTGCTGAAGAACTTTGAAAGGAACAGACCTGGACTGTGAGTCATGGCCTGGACTTTTGTTTTGATCACACTTCTGGCTCACTGCACAGGTCACGGGACCTTTTTGGGCTGGAGTGGATATGCAACAATGCACATATTTTCTCTGCTTTGCTACTGACCACTGGATTTCTCTCCTGTTTGCAGTGACCATTTCCCAGGCTGTTGTGACTCAGGAAACTTCACTCATCACATCTCCTGGAGGGACAGTTACACTCACTTGTGGCTCTAGTGCTGGGGCTGTTACCACCAGTAACTATGCAAACTGGGTCCAAGAAAACTCTGACCAGGTATACACTGGTTTGATATATAGGACCAGCACCAGAGGTTCAGGTGTTCCTGCCCGATTCTCAGGCTCGCTGCTTGGAGACAAGGTGGCCCTCACCATCACAGGAGTCCATCCTGAGGATGAGGCTGTGTATTACTGTGGTCTGTTCTACAGTGACCATTTCCACAATGGCGCATATAGATGGGGATGTAGAACACAAACACCCTGGTACAGTCTTCTACCTGCTATCTTCTTACCATATGGCTGCATGTTTCTAAATCAGAGTGTATATTCTCCATTATCACAGAGAACGTCATAAAGCTATTATATAAAGTTACAAACTATTTTATTTCAACACAATTTGTGATAATGATGTTGTCATGGCATGCTTTAGTTGACAACTTAACAATATAGTATCTCCTGAGAAGAGAGTCTCAATCTGGATTTATCTACTTTTGGATGACTTGATGAATTCTCTTGTTTGATATTGGAAGACTACTTTAGTGGCACCATTGTTTATGTAGACTGTCCTGAACTATATAAGCTTGAGGTTATGCTGAGTACAAGCCAGCAAATGATTGCAGATGTGGTCATTTCTCTTGGTTGCTGACTGTGTATGATGTGATAAGATTCTAAAGATCCTTTTGCTATGAGTTCCCTGCAATAATGATGGACTGTAATGGGAAAATACACTGTGAAGTTGGACCTCAGCTAATGAGGACAACATTCTTTATCCTTAGTTAAGGTTAAATGGTGGAGGTCTTATTGTCCAGGTGAGCTTGCTCTGCCATTCCTGTGAATATCCACCCTTCTGATCAGATCTTACCTTGTTGAGGTGCTCTTGTGGGGGTGGTGGCCTCTTTTTTGTGTCCTCAAGACTATTTCTAACAACTCCAGCTGTTTCTAAGATTCTAAATATTTATCTGGTAATATAGGCACTGTTCACACCTTTGAGTTCAGACCTAACCTGGGAGTCTGAATATTACATTCAAGTCTGGCACAGCTGGTTTCTCAACGTGACAGAGGCATGAGAGAGGCAGTGATGGATACTCAGCTTCCTGGGCCTTGTTCCTTCTCCACATCTGCAACAACTTGTGCATACACTGATGCCTTTGGATGTAGTATCTGCTCACAATTTCTTTTAGTTTGTATATAATGGTTCTAAATGATCATAAAATTCAAGTAAACAGACAACAATAGCTACAACTAGTTAGCACTACATCTAAATGTATCCAGTTGAACTTATTGTTTAAAGGGAATCCTTTGGAGTTGACATTGTTCTCTTAAAATATATAAAGAACTCAAGAAACTAGACATTAAAATTCTAATTAACCCACTTAAAATGGGGTACTGAACTGAACAGAGAATTCTCAACAGAAGAAGTTCAGGTGGCCAGAAGACACTTAAGGTCATGTTCAACCTCCTTAGTGATCCAGGAAATGCAAATCAAAACAACTTTGAGATACCATCTTACACCTGTCAGAATGGCTAAAATCAAAAACACCAACGATAGCCTATGCTGGAGAGGATGTGGCTGATGGGAAACACTGAAAGACACTTAAGGAAATATTCAGCATCCTTAGCCATCAGGGAAATGTGGATCAAAATGAAAATGATACCATTTTTAACCTGGCAGAATGCTTAAGACAAAAACCACCAATAATAGCTTATACTGGAGAAGAAGTGGCATAAGGGGGAAACACCTTTGCTGGTGAATGCAAACTTTATAACCACTCTGGAAATCAGTTATGGCAGTTTCTTAGAAAATTGGATGTCAACCTACCACAAGACCCAGCAATACCGCTCTTGGGCATATACCAAAAGGATGCTCAGCCATATTAAAAGGACATTCGCACAACCATGTTCATCTCAGCATTATTTGTAATAGCCAGAATGTGGGAGCAAACTAGATGCCCGTAAAGTGAAAAATGGATAAAGAAAATATTGTACATTTGCACAAGGGAGTACTGCTCAGCTGTAAAAATTAATGAAATCTTGATGCAAATGGATGGAACTAGAAAAAACTATCCTGAGTGAGGTAATGCAGACTCAGAAAGATAAACATGGTATATACCCACTCATATGTGAATACTAGCTATAATGCAAAGGATAAGAAGCCTGTAGTCAGTAATTCTAGAGAAGCCAAGTAACAAGGAGAACCACAAGAGAAACATACATAGATCTTCCTGAGAAGAAGTAATAGACAATATCTTCTCAAAAAAAAAATGGGAGCATGTGTGTGAGGAAAAAAGAAAGGCAGAAAGGAGGAGAGGAAAAGGGGAGGGAGGGATACTCACTGAAAGAGCTTATCTGAGCTTATGGAAGTCTTCCAACTCTAGCCTGACAGCAAGAGAACCTGCATGGTACCAAACTAGGCCCTCTGAATGTGGGTGACAGTTGTATGATTGGGGCAGACTGTGGGACCACTGGCAGTGAGACCAGAATTAATTCTTACTGCTTGTTCTGACTTTTTGTAACCCATTTTTTTAATGGAGGGATACCTTGCTCTGTCTAGATATAGTGGGAAGGGCCTTGGTCCTGCATCAAAGCAATATGCTAGACTTTGTTGGCTTTCCATGGGAAGCCTTACTTCTCTGAGGAGTGAATGGGGAGTAGGGCAGTGGTAGGAGGGGGCAGGTGAAAGAAGCAGGAGGCGGGGAGGGTGTGGGAAATGGATTTGGCATCTAAAATGAGAAAAGGTAGTTGTTTTTTTTAAATAAATTAAACATTTAAAAACGTCATAGAGAGACTAGAGAGGAAAGGAGTATACCACTACCTATAAAAAAGAAACAAAACCAAATAAAAACAAAAAGAAAAACACTTAAAGTCAACATCATGTTAAATGGGGGGGGGAGCTCAAGGCATTCCCATTAAAATCAATAAGAAAAGGGTGTCCATAACTCCATCTGTACTCCCAAATCTATTCAACTTAATCCTTAAAGTCTCAGCTAAAGTAGTAATATAGGAGAAGATATTCAAAGTATTAGGAATAGGGAAATAATTAAAATAAGAAATAGGAAAATATTTTCAGATGATAATTTTTTATGTAAGATACTCTAAACACTCTACAAAACCTTACACAACTCATGAATTCAGCAAAGTGGAATGGTTAAAAATAACCACAAAACCACATAACCTTTCTATACACCATGACAAACATACATAAATTTCAAAAAATTGTGGGCTATAATCCTATTCCCAATAAATACAGAAACACACGAGTGAACACACATGTACACACACACATACACAATACAACATTGGAATAAACATAGCTGAGAAAATGTATGACTATAGGGAACACCTGCCATCATTATTTTGATTGCAAGTTACAACTGATTGCAATTATTGGTCACTAGATGAGGCTGTGATGAATATTCTGGAATGTGTACTGACACAGTCTTTGGCAAAAGAACCACATGCAAATTGTTCCAGTCAATTGGGGCTCTTTTACAGGTAATTAAAATTCCCAATCTAAAAAGTTTGGGAATAATTTCTCAAAAAGGAGAGAAATAACTATAAACCAAAAGAAATAAAGAAGGAAAGGTGATGATTACAAGTCATCTTG
>JABTXL010020365.1:110110-124717 GCA_025134845.1 Neodon shergylaensis | reverse complement strand
TTGCATTCCCACCAGCAATGGATGAGGGTACCCCTTTTTCCACAGCCTCTCCAGCAAAAGCTATCATTGGTGTTTTTGATTTTAGCCATTCTGACAGGTGTAAGATGATATCTCAAAGTTGTTTGATTTGCATCTCCCTAATCGCTGAGGAGGTTGAGCATGACCTTAAGTGTCTTTTGGCCATTTGAACTTCTTCTGTTGAGAATTCTCTGTTCAGTTCAGTGCCCCATTTTTTAATTGGGTTAATTAGCATTTTGAAGTCTAGTTTCTTGAGTTCTCTATAAATTTTGGAGATCAGACCTTTGTCTGTTGCAGCGTTGGTGAAGATCTTCTCCCAGTCAGTAGGTTGCCTTTTTGTCTTAGTGACAGTGTCCTTTGCTTTACAGAACTTCTCAGTTTTAGTAGGTCCCATTTATTCAATGTTGCCCTTAATGTCTTTGCTGCTGGGGTTATACATAAAAAGCGATCTCCTTTGCCCATTTGTTTTAGGGTGCTTCCCACTTTCTCTTCTATCAGGTTCAGTGTGTTCGGATTAATATTGAGGTCTTTGATCCATTTGGACTTGAATTTTGTGCAAGGTGATAGATATGGTCTATTTTCATTCTTCTACAGGTTGATATCCAGTTGTGCCAGCACCATTTGTTGAAGATGCTTTCTTTCCTCCATTGTATACTTTTAGCTCCTTTATCGAAAATGAGGTGATCATAGGTTTGTGGGTTAAAATTCGGGTCTTCTATGCGATTCCATTGATTGACTTCTCTGTTTTTATGCCAGTACCACACTGTTTTCATTACTGTAGCTCTGTAATATAGTTTGAAGTCTGGGATGGTAACGCCTCCAGAAGATCTTTTATTGTATAGGATTGTTTTGGCTATCCTAGGTTTTTTGTTTTTCCATATAAAGTTGATTATTGTCCTTTCAAGATCTGTGAAGAATTTTGCTGGGATCTTGATGGGGATTGCATTGAATCTATAAATTGCCTTTGGTAGAATTGCCATTTTTACTATGTTGATCCTCCCAATCCAAGAGCAAGGGAGATCCTTCCATTTTCTGTTATTCTCTTCAATTTCTTTCTTCAATGCCTTAAAGTTCTTGTCAAATAGGTCTTTCACTTCCTTGGTTAGAGTTACCCCAAGATATTTTATGCTGTTTGTGGCTATCGTGAAAGGCGAAGCTTCTCTGATTTCCCTCTCTGCTTCCATATCCTTTGCGTATAAGAGGGTGACTGATTTTTTGGAGTTGATCTTGTATCCTGCCACATTACTAAAGGTGTTTATCAGCTGTAGGAGTTCGTTCTTTGGTGGAGTTTTTGGGGTCGCTTATGTACACTATCATATCATCTGCAAATAACGAAAGTTTAACTTCTTATTTTCCAATTCGACTCCCCTTGATCCCCTTATGTTGTTTTATGCTATTGCTAGAACTTCAAGCACTATATTGAAGAGATATGGCGAGAGTGGACAGCCTTGTCGTGTTCCTGAGTTTATTGGGATGGCTTTGAGTTTCTCTCCGTTCAATTTGATGTTAGCTGTAGGCTTGCTGTATATAGCTTTTATTATATTTAGGTATGACCCTTGTATCCCTAATCCTCAACAAAATACTGGCAAACCGAATCCAAGAACACATTAGAAAAATTATCCATTATGATCAAGTAGGCTTTATCCCAGAGATGCAGGGCTGTTTCAACATACGAAAATCTATCAATGTAATTCATCATATAAATAAACTGAAAGAAAAAAACCGTATGATCATTTCATTAGATGCTGAAAAAGCATTTGACAAAATTCAACATCCCTTTATGATAAAAGTCTTGGAGAGATTAGGGATACAAGGGTCATACCTAATTATATTAAAAGCTATATACAGCAAGCCGGCAGCTAACATCAAATTAAACGGAGAGAAACTCAAAGGCATCCCACTAAACTCAGGAACACGACATGGCTGTCCACTCTCGCCATATCTCTTCAATATAGTGCTGGAAGTTCTAGCAATAGCAATAAGACAACATCAGGGGATCAAGGGGATTCGAATTGGAAAAGAAGAAGTTAAACTTTCGTTATTTGCAGATGATATGTTAGTGTACATAAGCGACCACCAAAACTCCACCAAAGAACTCCTACAGCTGATAAACACCTTTAGTAATGTGGCAGGATACAAGATCAACTCCAAAAAATCAGTCGCCCTCTTATACACAAAGGATATGGAAGCAGAGAGGGAAATCAGGGAAGCTTCACCTTTCACGATAGCCACAAACAGCATAAAATATCTTGGGGTAACTTTAACCAAGGAAGTGAAAGATCTATTTGACAAGAACTTTAAGGTATTGAAGAAAGAAATTGAAGAGAATACCAGAAAATGGAAGGACGTCCCTTGCTCTTGGATTGGGAGGATCAACATAGTAAAAATGGCAATTCTACCAAAGGCAATTTATAGATTCAATGCAATCCCCATCAAGATCCCAGCAAAATTCTTCACAGATCTTGAAAGGACAATAATCAACTTTATATGGAAAAACAAAAAACCCAGGATAGCCAAAACAATCCTATACAATAAAGGATCTTCTGGAGGCATTACCATCCCAGACTTCAAACTATATTACTGAGCTACAGTAATGAAAACAGTGTGGTACTTGCATAAAAACAGATAAGTCGATCAATGGAATCGCATAGAAGACCCGAATTTTAACCCACAAACCTATGATCACCTCATTTTCGATAAAGGAGCTAAAAGTATACAATGGAGGAAAGAAAGCATCTTCAACAAATGGTGCTGGCACAACTGGATATCAACCTGTAGAAGAATGAAAATAGACCCATATCTATCACCTTGCACAAATCTCAAGTCCAAATAGATCAAAGACCTCAATATCAGTCCGAACACACTGAACCTGATAGAAGAGAAAGTGGGAAGCACCCTACAACAAATGGGCACACGAGATCGCTTTTTATGTATAACCCCAGCAGCACAGACATTAAGGGCAACATTGAATAAATGGGACCTACTAAAACTGAGAAGCTTCTGTAAAGCAAAGGACACTGTCACTAAGACAAAAAGGCAGCCTACTGACTGGGAGAAGATCTTCACCAACCGTGCAACAGACAAAGGTCTGATCTCCAAAATTTATAGAGAACTCAAGAAACTAGACTTCAAAATGCTAATTAACCCAATTAAAAAATGGAGCACTGAACTGAACAGAGAATTCTCAACAGAAGAAGTTCAAATGACCAAAAGACACTTAAGGTCATGCTCAACCTCCTTAGCGATTAGGGAGATGTAAATCAAAACAACTTTGAGATATCATCTTACACCTGTCAGAATGGCTAAAATCAAAAACACTAATGATAGCTTTTGCTGGAGAGGCTGTGGAAAAAGGGGTACCCTCATCCATTGCTGGTGGGAATGCAATCTTGTGCAACTACTTTGGAAATCAGTGTTTCGGTTTCTCAGGAAATTTCGGATCAACCTACCCCTGGACCCAGCAATACCACTCTTGGGAATATACCCAAGAGATGCCCTATCACATGACAAAAGCATTTGTTCAACTATGTTCATAGCAGTATTATTTGTAATAGCCAGAACCTGGAAACAACCTAGATGCCCTCCAATGGAAGAATGGATGAAGAAAGTGAGGAATATATACACATTAGAGTACTACGCTGCGGTAAAAAACAGTGACTTCTCGAATTTTGCATGCAAATTGATGGAAATAGAAAACACTATCCTGAGTGAGGTAACCCAGACCCAAAAGGATGAACATGGGATGTACTCACTCATAATTGGTTTCTAGCCATAAATAATGGTCACGGAGTATATAATTGGTGAACCTAAAGAAGCTAAATAAGAAGGTGAACCCTAGGAAAAACATATAATTATCCTCTTGGCTATGGGAAGTAGACAAAATTGCCGAGGAGAAAATTTGGGATCTTGGGGGTGGGGTGGGATGTGGGTAACGGGGGATGGGGAGAGAAAAGTGAGAAGGGGAGGATGAGGGAAACTTGGGGAAACAGGATGATTGGGATAAAGGAAGGTTGGATAGGGGAGCACGGAAGCACAATTCTTAGTTAAGGGAGCCACCTTAGGGTTGGCAAGAGACTTGAACCTAGAGTGGCTCCCAGGAGCCCAAGGTGATGTCCCTAGTTAGTTCCTTGGGCAGCTGAGGATAGGGAACCTGAAATGACCCTATCCTATAGCCATACTGATGAATATCTTGCATATCACCATAGAACCTTCATCTGGTGATGGAATGAGATAGTCACAGAGACCCACACTGGAGCACCGGACTGAGCTCCCAAGTTCCCAATGAGGAGAGGAAGGAGGGAGAACATGAGCAAGGAAGTCAGGACCACGAGGGGTGCACCCAACCACTGAGACAGTGTGGCTGATCTATTGGGAGCTCACCAAGGCCAGCTGGACTGTGACTGAAAAAGCATGGGATAAAACCGGACTCTCTGAACATGGCGAACAATGAGGGCTGATGAGAAGCCAAGGACAATGGCCCTGGGTTTTGATCCTACTTCAAGTTCTGGCTTTGTGGGAGCCTAGCCAGTTCGGATGTTCACCTTCCTAGACATGGATGGAGGGGGTAGGACCTTGGACTTTCCACAGGGCAGGGAACTCTGACTGCTCTTTGGACTGGAGAGGGTGGGGGAGAGGAGTGGGGGGAGGGAAAGAAGGGTGGGAGGAAGGGGAGGGAAATGCGAGGCTGGGAGGAGGCGGAAAATTTCTTTTCTTTTTCTCAATAAAAAATTAAAAAAAATAAAACCATCTGGTACTGGTTTCTTTTTTTGAAAAAACTGGACATGAAAATTCTAATTAACTCAATTAAAAAATGGCGTACTGAACTGAAAGGAGAATTCTCAGCAGATGAAGTTCGAATGGCCAAAAGACACTTAAGGCCATGTTCAACCTCTTTAGCAATCAGGGAAATGCAAATCAAGACAACTTTGAGATACCATCTTACACCTGTCAGAATGTCTAAAATTAGAAACACCAATGATAGCCTATGCTGGACATGATGTGGAGCAATGGGAACATTCATACATTGCTGGTGGGAATGCAAACTTGTGCAACCATTTTGGAAAGCAGTGTGGCGGTTTCTCAGCAAATTGAGAATCTATCTACCTCAGGATCCAGCAATACCACTCTTGGGAATATACCCAAGAGATACCCAAAAGCATTTGTTCAACTATGTTCATAGCAGCATTATTTGTAATTGCCAGATCCTTGAAACAACCTAGATGCCCCTCCGTGGAAGAATGGATAAAGAAAGTGTAAAATATATACATATTAGAGTACTACTCAGCCATAAAAAAAAATAAAGACATTTTGAATTTTGCATGCAAATGGATGGAAATAGAAAACACTATCCTGATTGCGATTACCCAGACCCACAAAGATGAATATGTTATGTACTCACTCATTAGTGGACTCTAGCCATAAACAAAGATTAGGCCTATAGTTGACAAGCCTAGAAAAACCAAATAAAAAGAACCCAAAGGAAAACATATATGTAGATCCTTTTAGAAACTGGAAGCAAACAAGATTGCAGGGCAAAATTTGCGAGCATGGGAGTCGGGGTTGTGTTCGGGGAAGGGGAGAGAGAAAGAGAAGGGAAAAGGGAAAGACTGGAGAGTGCTTCGGGGAGTAGGAGGGTGGAGATGGAGGAAGGACAGATATAGGAGCAGGGAAGAAGATATCTACATTAAGGGAGCCACTTAAGGGTTGGCAAGATACTTGGTTCTAGAGGGGATCCCAGGTGTCCACTGGGATGTCGCCAGCTAGGTCCTTGTACTGCAGAGTAGAGGGTGCTTGAATTGGCCTTGCCCCACTAAAACACTGATGATTATTTCAAATATCACCATAGAGTCTTCTTCTGGTGACACATGGAGATAGAGACAAAGTCCCTCATCAGAGCAACAGACTGAGCCCCCTAGGTCCAGCTGAAGAGCAGAAGGAGGGAGAAGATGAGCAAGGAAGTCTGGACTGCAAGGGGTTGGTTTCCCCACTGAGACAGTGTGTCTGCTCTAATGGGAGCTCACCAAATTTAGCTGGACCAGGACTGAATGAGCATGTGATCAAACTGGATTCTCTGACTTTTGCTGAAAATGGGGGCTGACTGAGAAGCCATTGATAAAGGCACTGGGACTTTTTTTCTACTGCATGTACTGGATTTTTCGGGACCCTAATCTATTTGGATGCAAAGATTCCTAGTCCAGGATGGGGGGGCTTGTACTTCCCACAGGTCAGGGTTCCCTGCCCTCTCTAAAGGAGGGAGTGGGATGGAGGAGGGTGAGTGGGAGAGAAGGAGGAGAATAGGAGGAGGGGAGGAAATGTAATTTTTTAAATGGAAAAATAAAAAAATCTAAAAAATAAATAAATAAAAAATTATTTACTACCATAAAAAAAGAACAGAAAAAAATTCTATCTTACATCTGTCAGAATGGCTAAAATCAAAACCACAAGTTCATGTTGTTGAGGATGTGAAGCGAGGGGGAAACTTCTCCATTGGTGGTGAGACTTCAGACTTGTACAGACATTTTGGAAATCAATATGACAATTTCTCAGCAAACTGAAAATCAGTCTTCCTCAATATGCCCCTATACCACTCCTGGTCATGTACCCAAGGGACTCTCCATCCTACCACAAGGACACTAGCTCAGCTATGTTCATAGCAGCTTTATTAGTAATAGCCAGAAACTGGAATCAACCTAGATATCCCTCAACCAAAGAAAGGAAAATGAAAATGTGGCACATTTATACAATGGAGTGTTACTCAGTTTTTTTTTTTTAAAAAAAACAACATCATTAAATTTGCAGGCAAATGGGTAGAACTCCAAAATAGTCACACAGAATAAGGTAATCCAGACCCAGAAAGACAAACATGGTATGTACTCACTCATTCATAAGTGGATATTAGCTGTAAAGTAAAGGATAACCATGCTATGCAATACACAGACTCAGCGAGGCTAAGGAAGGTTCAAGGAGGAAACGCATGAATCTCCCTAGAAAGGGGAAATAGAATAGATATCACAAATGGACTGTGGGCAGATGGGGACAGGAATTGGAAGGATCAGGTGGCAGAAGAATGGAGGGAGAGAGTACTGAGAGAGATAATTGTAAGAGAGAGGGGGCATTTCTAGGGTAAGGTAGAAACTTCATGTAATGAAAACTCCCCAGAAACTATGAGGGTGATTTCAGCAACTGGGGATATGGAACCTGAACGGGTCGTCTTCTATAACCAGGCAAGGCTTCCAAGGGAGAGATTAGGACACCAATACAGTCACAAAACCTTTGACTTACAATTTGTACTGCCTGCAAGATGTGCTTAGGTAAAGGTGGTACAAAACTGGTGGGAGTGGTCATGCTCTTCCAGCTCGAGACTCATGCCACAAGATGGAGCCAATGCCTGACACTGCCTGGAGATCAGGAACCAGAGGCTAGATATCCCAGAGACAAAGGACAGAACAAAAAATAACTGGGAAAAGTTGATGAAATGATTTGTTTTTTGAACTTGAGAGATTCTTTGTGAACTTCACATCAGACATTCTGACCCCACTTTTTCCCCTTTCCCCATCATCAGCCCTCTGCTGTGTAATATTTGTTTACACTGTAAAGATGAGTCTCTGCTCAAGGCACCTTCTAATTCATTTCATAAAGAGCTAAATGGCCTATAGCTAGGTAGTAGAGAGTAGGCAGAACTTCCAGGGAGAAAGAGGATTCTGGAAAGAAGAGATGCCAGTGAGACTTGAAACAAGTTGGCCTTACAGTACAGAGGAGATGTAACTGCCACATGGAAGAACATAGGCTGCTAGATGAAGCAGGTTAATTTGTGTTACGAGAGCTAGTTAGGAAAAAGCCTAATCTAAGGTGAAGCTTTCATAATTAATAATAAGTCTCCACGTCATTTGCAGGCTGGTGATCCAAGAAAGTTTAATAAGAAAGCTTACTATTTACTGCTGAGTAATACTCTAATATGTATATATTCCATACTTACTTCATCCATTCTTCCATTGAAGGGCATCTAGGTTGTTTCCAGGTTCTGGCTATTACAAACAATGCTGCTATGAACATAGTTGAGCATATATTTTTGTTGTATGATAGGGCATCTCATGGGTATATTCCCAAGAGTGGTATTGCTGGGTCCAGGCGTAGGTTGATCCCGAATTTCCTGAGAAAGCGCCACGCTGATTTCCAAAGTGGTTGCACAAGTTTGCATTCCCACCAGCAATGGATGAGTGTACCCCTTTCTCCACAACCTCTCCAGCAAAGGCTATCATTGGTGTTTTTGATTTTAGCCATTCTGGCAGCTGTAAGATGGTATCTTAAAGTTGTCTTGATTTGCATTTCCCTGATTGCTAAGAAGTTGAGCATGACCTTAAGTGTCATTTGGCCATCTGAACTTCTTCTGTTGAGAATTCTCTGTTCAGCTCAGTGCCCCATTTTATAATTGGGTTAATCAGCCTTTTACAGTCTAGTTTCTTGAGTTCTTTATATATTTTGGAGATCAGACCTTTGTCAGTTGCGGGGTTGGTGAAGATCTTCTCCCAGTCAATGAGGACTGCTGAGAAGTCAAGAACAATGGCACTGGGTTTTGATCCTACTGCACGTACTGGCTTTGTGGGAACCTAGGCTGTTTGGATGTTCACCTTACTAGACCTGGAAGGAGGTTGGAAGTCCTTGGACTCCCCACAAGGCAAGGAACCCAGTCTGCTCTTCGGGCTGTTGAAAGAGGGGCAGTTGATTGGGGGAGGGGAGGAATATGGGAGATGGTGGTGGGGAAGAGACAGAAATCTTTAATAAATAAATAAATAAATAATAATAAAGAAAGCTTACTATTTCCTTCTGCCCTTGCAAACTCCCCCATCAAACAAAACCAAATTAAAAAAAAAAAAACCTAAACCCAAACCACAAAAAGAGTCTTCTCACAGAAGCTGTAGTGTGGTGCATGGAGACACACAGTTTACCCTTTAGTCTTTTCATCTTGTTTGCAAGTGTTCATTACCACAGATGCCAATATGGCCCCAGTGGCAGCACAGGCCACTCAAATCAGCATGGCCTCGATAGGAGTATGGCCCCAGGCATTAGCAGGTTCCTAGGTGGCTGCCCAGATCCCAGATATCTGCAGAGCCCTTGGTGGCAAATGGAGCTATGGACACCACCCAAGACACTGGCCTCAGCAGAGACATGGACCCAGACATAGCTCTAGGCAGCAGCCCGTGCTGAGTGTCAGTCACCATGGTCCAAGTGACCCTTGAACACCAACATGGTCCCAGAAGCAGCCTAGACTCTAGCATCAACAGTGCCTTCAATGGTTTCAGGAGTCACAGACATCAACACAGACTCTGGATATAGCAGGGTCATGGACTCAGACATGACCCTCAGTTACAGCCCTGGTCCATACAATATCATGATCCCAGTTGAGAGCCTTGGCCATTCAAATCAGCCTGGCACCAACAGTGGCACAGTCCTCAGACATCAACATAGTTGGCATTCACATGGTAGGGCATTCACATGGGCCCTGGTTCAGTAGGACCCCAGGCCCAGACATTGTCCACAGCAACAGGTCAGGCCAGGAAAGAGAGGTAGATCCTAAGAGGTGAGGGTGGTGAAGAACAGGGTAATGTGAATGGTCAGCTGCTCACCCAAGTCCAGGGAAATATCTGGCCATAGGCTATGACCAAGAGTCAGGTCTTGATCTGGAGCCTTGGAGCCGCTGAGGGGGCCTGCATTGATATCTGTGACTATTGTCATCACTGATAAGGCGGAGGTCTGGTCCACCACCTGGGGCCACATTGGTGTCTAAGGGCCATGCTACTGTGGGAGCCATATCAATCTGAGTGACCTGGAACCACATAGATCTACCTTTCTTCCCAGCTCACAAACCATGCCACTTCTCCCTCTCTTCCGCATCCCTCTCCTATACTCTCTCACTAAGATGGTGCCAAATTGCCAAACTCAGAGCTCTTGGTTGGGTCATGGTGGCACTTGGTTGAGTACTGCCTGTTCCAGTCATAAGGGACTGCTGCCTTTCCTCCTTCCTATGCCTGTGCCTAAAGACCTTGGGCAGTGCTTGATACAATGGTACCTGATTTCCCAGCTGGGGCACACTATCCATGTCCATCACTGATTCAGGCTTTGGTGGAGCCAGCAGCTCCCAGGTAATTGTGGCCACTGCAGACCCAAAAGTCTGGGGGGGGTGTCATCATAAAATGAATCCTAATGATACTCTCCTACATCTCTAGACCAGAGCATGGCATAATAGTCATCAGAGAGGCTTCACCTGACAACTAATAGAAGCAGACACACAGAGACCCACCAGGAGTCCTGTGGATAATGGATAGGAAGGACTGTAGGAGTCAGAGGGGTCAAGGACTTCAGAAGAAAATATCCCACAGAACCGACTAGCCAGGGCTCATAGGGGTTCAGAGACTTAACTGGAAATCAGGGAGTCTGATTGGGCCTGACATAGGTCTTCTGTTTATATGATATGGTGTTATAGCTTGGTATTTTGTGGGACAACTGATAATTGGGGTAGGAGCTGTCTGTAACTCTTTTGGCAGTTTTTGTGACCCTTTTTCTCCTACTGGATTGCCTTGTCAGCCTTAATATGAGGTGATGTGTCTAGTCTTATTGCAACTTGATATGCCATGTATGGTTGATATACCTAGGAGGCCTGTCATTTTCTGAAGGTAAACAGAGGGAAGAGTGGGTTTGGGGGACAAGGGAGGTGCTGGGAAGGGACGAGGAGGGGTGGAGTGATTGGAAACAGCAGTCAACATGTAATATATGAGAGAATAATAAATAAAAAATAAAATATTCATTTCTTTTGTCAGTTGTTTACTTCTTTTTATCACTGAATGATGTTCCATTATATGTCAGTGTATATATCAGTTTGTTTTTCCAATTTTAATATTAAAGATATGGTTATCAAATGTGGAAGATATGCAATTAAGCAAAAGAGCCATGGAATGTCCCAAATCATGAAATCTACTTTATCGAAAAACTGAGAATGTAAGTCAAAGAAGTAGAAACAAATTATTTGTGGCATCACTTTTTTTTAACTAAATGCAATATGTTCTTTAAATTTTCCTTTTTAGACTTATCTTCAAGTGGCAGGTATTTATATGTTTTTCTGGAAGAACACTAGCTAGGAGACTTAAGTTCTAGCTATAGAGCACATTAACTATCATATGACTTTAGACAAATTATGTATTTTCAGCACATGCTCTCTGTCCTAAAAAAATGAATGAATTGCTACAGGTCAACTGCAAGATGTCTTCCAGCTGCAAAGCCCTCACACTTTTAGAACTGCAGCTGTATCCCTGATTGAGCTTAAGAGAGCAGGTGGAAGTGGGAAAGACTTGCTGCATTGAACAGATTAGCTCTGCAAACAATAATCACAAGGCTAACAGTTTTCTGTGCACACTGTGCTCTCTCTTAATGATTAAGAAAGATGGGCAGAAAGGAATAGGGATAGAAGACATCTATTTGCCTCTGCTCTGCCAGGTCTACTGACACTCAAGAGGTTAGGCATTGTAAACGTGTAAACCTAGAGTTGGTTACTTTTGACAAGTTACAGATTCATAAATATTGTCTCTTAAGACAAATAACACAGAGGAAATCATAACTTTTTAAATTAATCTCCTATGTCTTTCTGGCTCATGCCAACATCACAGATAGAACAATGATGCCTCTAGTGGTTCATTATAGCTCCTCTCTCATTAATTGCCCTCTGTTCTTAAAAGGCTTCTCAAGGGGAAAGAGGAGTAGCTAACAGAGAGAGCTGAGTTCCTCAGGGGATCTCATTAAATGTATCATAGTTATAGATATAAGGTGATTAATTCATGCAAATGAATTGGTGTTATCAATGAACCCTGCATCATATTCACGCAGAGGAGGGAAAGAATCGCAAAGTCTGGTTATACCCAAGAGAGGACATTTTGTCAGTCTAAAGCTAATTCTGGGAGAAGGAAGAAGAAAGAACCCTTATACCCAGAATTCCAGAAAATTAAACTTTAGTTTCAGAAATATTAAACACAAAAAGATAAAATATTAGATCTTTGGAGAATTTGAACGTTTTTTTAAGAATTAGTTTTTTTGGAACAAAAATAAAAGGGCATTGTCACTTAGGATGCTGAGCAGCTCCAAAAGCTGTTCTAAATTGCCTTTGTCCACCTGGTGGAATCATGTAAACATCATGAAGTCACTTATACATGGTCGAGGACCGAGTGCTCTGTATAGAGCAGATGGGAGAGGATGGAGCTAGGCTAAGATCTTGAATCTAGATGGATGGTAGTAATAAGTAATATGGATATGGAAAGTCAGAAGGATTCAGCTGTTTATGTCAAAAGTTTAGGTTAGATTTTGGCTTGTTGAATGACAAGATGTCCCAAGTAAAGAAAATTGAGTTTGTCTCTTAGGAAGTCACTTGCTTCCTGCATGCTCCTGAGTTAGTAGGAATGTTAGAAAGGTACATTACGGAATTTTTGTGTGAATTATAATGGATTGTAATATGCTTGCAACAGCCTGATTTTTAGGTGATAAAGATGCTATACTAGCAGCTCTCAGTAAATTGTAATGGAGTTGCAAATATGTGGAAATAATTTGTGTAGAATTGGGCAGTGCACACTTAGATGATGGCAAGCAAGACTGTATCAGATTAGAGATTTATATGGAATCATTTGTGTAGGATTGGGAAGTGCACACTTGGATGACTACATGCAAGACTGTATCAGATTTGAGATTTATATAGAAATAAATATGGGCTGGAGATACAGCTCAGTGGCAGAGCATGTGCTTAGAATGAATGCAGTCCTAGGTCTAATTTCAAGGACCAAAATCAAATGAATAAATAATAAAACAGAACAAAGTGAGAACAAAAGGCTCATATGCTTCCTAAGTGTATATATCAAAACACAATAGAAATGATGATCAAATATAACAGTAGTGCCACTTGAAAAAGGGCAAAATTTTAAGACTGGAAATGGAATCAGAGAATACCTATGGAAGGGAGAAAAATCATGGACAAATGAAAAGATACAGTTTTAGAAGTATTGGGTGTTAATGTTAAAACTATTCTCCCTTCAAGGGGACTATCACAAAGTTTATTTTGGAGCCAAATACGAATGACTATGGCCTGCTAACACAGAATTTGGTTACTTCAAAGAGTATATTCAAATATAGTAAGTGTTTCAACAACTTTTTAAAGTAACAGAATTAAGAAACAAGTAAAGACATTTGCAGCTCCTGGTCTTAAGAACCCTAGACTCTGGAGGTAGAGAGCCTATGCTCTTACAACAAACCTCACCTCCCCAACCTGCCAGAGCTCCGCATGTCCTTTGCCAAGTCCTTTTCCCAGGTAGGAATCCCAGATTCTTACCAGCAGGTCTGCCCTTCCCCATAATAGCCTGCCCTCTAGCCCTGATCCAAGAATCATGCTGCCAACTACACCAATTCTATTGCCAATTCCAACTCTGCCCAGCTCCATAGCTTGTCCTAGGGTCTCTTTTTAGACATAAGAATCCTAGGCGCCTGCTGTCAACTTCAAAAATCCTTGTGGCCCAAGTTCCAGGCTTCCCTCTCTAGGTCAGGTCATTAGACACACACAGCTAACTCTATTTGCCCTTGCTGCATAAGGAGTCCTAAGACCCTTTCTCAGACTCTTCAAGATTAGCTGAGAGAATCTTTAATTCTACAAAAGGTATGTTCCTGGTCTTAGAAACTCCACCTAGATTGAGCTGAACAAAAATTACTTCTACTATCCTATTTGAACATTAACACAAACTTGTTCCAAGACTGCACCCTAAGTCTCATTCGGCTGATTATAGCTTTACAAGTTGAGGCAATAGAAACCAAAGATCTACAAAGGAAATGCTCACTAAACAAAGAACAGACAAGACTTCCATACCAAAAAACACTATCAACGACCTAACTCCAGATGCCTATGTTTTTGCTATTTCAAAAACATGCATAACCAAGATAACAGGTTATTGTAAAAAAATCAGTACTCTCATAGCAATGTTCCTTGAAAAAAGCAACTTAGATGTTATATAAAACAACAATTTCAAAATAGCAATAACAAATATGATGAAAGAACTCAGAGTATATTAATAAATGCCAGAGTGAAGACTGAAAACACAGTTTAATAAGACAACTAAAAGTTCAAGACATGAAATATATTTTAATAAAGAGGTAGAATCTCTGAAGCAAAGCAAAAAACTAAATAAAACACAAATAAAAACTCAAGAATTATAGCAAAAAATTCAGGGGAAAGCTTCACCTAATAGACTTGATCAAATGGAAGAGAGAATATCAGATCATGAAATCAAGCTAGAAGAATGGATTACTCAGTAAAAGGATATATAAAGTTCAAAACCTCCACATATAGAACATATAGTAACTCTGCACCAGTATAAAAAGACCAATTCTATGAGATATAGGTATAGTGGAACAAGAAGAGACCCAGATCAATCAATGGCCCAGAAAACATTTTCTTTCTTTTTTTTATGAATAATTGAGTGGGTTCAATTTTCTTTAACGTTCTTTTCAAGATTCTTTCTTTTTTCTTTCTTTCTTTCTTTCTTTCTTTCTTTCTTTCTTTCTTTCTTT
>JABTXL010020365.1:12337-110100 GCA_025134845.1 Neodon shergylaensis | reverse complement strand
TTTCTTTCTTTCTTTCTTTCTTTCTTTCTTTCTTTCTTTCTTTCTTTCTCTCTTTTTATTTATTTATTAAAGATTTCTGTCTCTTCCCTGCCATGGCCTCCTATTTCCCTCTCCCTTCTCCAGTCAACTCCCCCTCCCTCATCAGCCCGAAGAGCAGTCAGGGTTCCCTGCCCTGTGGAAAGTCCAAGGACCTCCCACCTCCTTCCAGGTCTAGTAAGGTGAGCATCCAAACAGCCAAGGCTCCCACAAAGCCAGTACGTGCAATAGGATCAAAACCCAGTGCCATTGTTCTTGAGTTCTCAGTAGTCCTCATTGTCCGCTATGTTCAGTGAGTCCGGTTTTATCCCAGGCTGTTTCAGACCCTGGTCAGCTGGCCTTGGTGAGTTCCCGATAGAACATCCCCATTGTCTCAGTGTATGGGTGCACCCCTCGCGGTCCTGAGTTCCTTGCTCGTGCTCTCTCTCCTTCTGCTCCTGATTAGGACCTAGGGGTTTCAGTCCGGTGCTCCAATGTGGGATCCAGAAAACGTTTTCAACAAAATCATAGAAGAAAACTTTTCTAATCTACAGAAAGAGGTGCCTATCAAGGTCTAAGAGGCATTGCAAAAAACCAAATAGACAGGATCAGAAAAGCAGTTCTTCATATTATATTATAATTAAGCCCATAAATGTACAGAATACATATATTGAAAGCAGCAAGAAAGAAAGACAGAATTTAAAAAACAAGGAAGCCTCATTTTTTTCAATGGAGATAAATGAAAACTGTAAGTTTGGACTAATGTTCTGTAACCACAGATGCTGCCCTAAACAATTATACCTAGCATATTATCAACAGTAATCTAGGGATAAAGGAAAATTTTCTATGATAAAATGAATTTAGGGGCCTGGAGAGATAGCTTAACAGTTAAGAGTATCAGTGACTCTTTCAGAGAACCTGAGTCAAATTTCCAGCACCCACATGGCAGCTTACAACTGTCTATAACTATGGTTTCAGGGACTCTAACATCTTCACATAGACATGAATGCTGAAAAAACACCAATTCACATAAAGTAAAAATAAGATAAAAAACCAAACCTTAAAGATATATTTAAAAACTTTATGACCACTATAGAGGGTACTGAAAGGAATACTTAGACCTGAAGACAAGGTTAAACATACCCAAGAAAGCATAAGAAATAACTAAATAAATTCAGAACATTAAAAATAAAAGTGATCTAGCAAAACACCACAAGGCAACAATATGATAGGAATTAATATACACTATTCAATAATAATTCTTAATATTAATGTATCAATTTTTCAACAAAAACATAGGCTAACAGATCAGATTAGAAAACAGGCTAACAAATAGGATTATCTTTTTGTCTAAGAAATATACTTCATAAAAATAATAGATGTAGCCTCAGAGTAAAATGATGAAAAAGGGTGTTCAAAGTAAAGGAAACTAAAAAAAAGTAGGTATAGCTATTCTAATATCTGACACAATAGGCGTCAAACCAAAGCTAGTTAGAAAAGAAAATGAGAAACACTTAATAAAGAAAAAAATCCACAAACAGGGTATTACAACCTTAAACATATATGCATCAATCACAGAGGGACACAATTTTATTAAAAGATGTACTATTAGGTATATAACAGTAGATTGATCCCTATACATTGATAGTGGGTGATTTCAATACTCTATTCTCACCAAGAGACATTTCATCTGAAAAAAGTGAACAGAGAAACTGCAGTTAAATGACAGCATAAATCAAACAGATATAAGAGATGTCTTCAGAACGTTACATACATATAGTAAGGAACAAACATTCTTTTTCATGGAACTTTCTCTAAGATAGACTACAAATTAAGACACAAAGAAACTCTCAACAGATATAGGAGAACTGAAACTATATCCCACATTCTGTCTGACCACAATGGAATAAAGCTAGATATCAACAACAAGTGAAAGACAGGAAATGCACTCATGGACACTGGTGAAGGCGCAGTCCATTTGAAAATGTCACTACAACTTGAGAGCCACCAACAACAGCAGCAACTATAGAGAGGAGCTGGCCTGAACCTGTGAGACAAACTGTGTGCTGCTTAAAGTCGAGCAGGAGAAACGAAGCCCTTTGGACCCCAGAAGACTTTGACTGACAATGAGCTTTACCCTGTTAGACCTGAGGGTTGCTATGACTCTGTTGTGACTGTTCCCTGATTCTTCCCTCTCTGAATAAGAAAGCATTTAATTTACTGTTGATATTAAAGGAGTCGACAACAGTTGAAAGACTTAAAATTTTAAGAGAGACATTGGAATTTTAAAGACTGGTATTTTAGAGAGATTTTGTATATTAGAGAGGCTTTGGATGGTGAAAAAGACAGAATTTTAGCCAGTTGGTGGTGGCACATGCCTTTAATCCCAGCACTTGGGAGGCAGAGGCAGGCAGACCTCTGTGAGTTCGAGGCCAGCCTGGTCTACAAGAACTAGTTCCAGGACAGGCTCCAAAGCTACAGAGAAATACTATATTGAAAAACAAACAAACAAAAAAGCAGACCTTTAAAGTGTTTAAGTTTTTAAAGACCCTGGGATTTTTAAAAGTTGGAATTTTGATATTGTTGATATATTAATATTAGCATGGCACCTTGGGAGACAGGTAGAAAGGAAAGGTCCTTGTTGAATAGTAATATGTTTGTGTGTCAAGTTGACAAGTGGTCAATTGTGAGGCATAGGTTTATGTAAACTTTACACATGGTAGAGTTTTTTAGGAAGAGGGACCTTCAATGAAGAAAATGCCCCATCCCTACTCTGTTGCTGTGAAGAGACATTATGATCACAACAACTTTTAGAAGAGAGAGCATTTAATTGGGACCTTATTTTTACTTTTGTGTCTATGTTTACTATGCAACAAAAGACAAAGTTTTCACCACAAGCATCTATTGGGAAGCTTTCTTTTTCTTCACCACTTCACTGAAGAATCCCTGCTCCTACCATGTAATACAGGCAATAGCACTCCCTTCTACATATTTTCCTATTTCTCCATTTTCCCATTTGCTCAAAGTTGTATTTCCTTAGTATATTGAAACCTGTCTCAGAAAAGTTCATCTTGCCATAGACTGTGGTGCCTATTTTGTGTAATTAAAACTGGGGTGCCATGTTCTTGCTCTGTCCTATTATGTTTTACAATAGGGGTCACCTTTTGGGGGGTCTTAGACTCAATAACACAACATGCTTGTTGTCTCATTTTCTCTCTGGTTCCATGAATGATTCCACACCCCATGTCCCAGCTATGAGGTAATGTGACCTCATGGAGGGGGTCTACTTCAGGGTTTGATACCCATTAAACAGCACTTGGAAAGAAGATAGTATGTAGACTTGGGGAACCTTAAAAGATACCCACATATTAGGATATGAATGGACTCAGTTCATATTTTTAAGCTGTTCTCTTTTGGGGAGAAGTTTAGGGTTTCCTGGTGAAGGCAAAGGTTTAAGTCACAACAATCCCACACCAGTTTGGAATTATGATTAATAGAATTGTTATTTATTTAAAGGGGAAAAAAACTTACAGATCACCGTCCCAGAACAGCCCTCTGCGCAATCAGGAAAGGAGTCTAGTCGCCGGCGGAGCAGGAAGTGAAGAGAGAGCGGAGGGAAGTGGCCGCTTTTTTAAAGGGAGAGAGACCATGCCCCAATGGGCTGGTATCTCAGTGGCTATTGGCTGAAGGAGCGGGAGGAGCTCCCACAACACTTCCCCCTTTTGTTTAAGTAAGGGAGTTCTAAACCTACTACGAAATTATATGCAGTAAGTACAAATATCCTATTCTAACTAGCTTAGGTCTTGTAAAATAAATAACTTGGCCAAGTCATGAGAGAAAAGTAACTACATTTATATAGTCTTCAACCCCATCGAAGATCTGAGAAGGGAAATAATGTTACCTGGGTAATTAGGAAGTTCAGTAAAACAACTTCCAAAACATGCAACAAATCACAGAGACAACTGGTTACCTGGGCAATCACCCAAAATCACGTTTGCAGCGTGGAAGCAACCAACTTTGGCTAAGGCCTAACATAACTGACATACCATTTTCAAAGGCAAGCAACTTTTCAAAACTATCTTACCCTGTCTTGGCAGGATATGACAGTCCTGTTTTATCCATTGATGCATGCTCTGTATCTCTGTCAGTGGTTGAGGTATGGGCATTTCTTTGCCCAAAGGCCAGTTTTGGCAAAAAGAAAGGCTCCAGGTGGAGTGTCTTTGGTTCTCAACATTCTCTTGGGAATAGAGCGGTGTTGCCAGGAGCAATTGTGTCTCACTACCACAAAACTCTGAGTTAGATTAAAGGCCATTTTCTACAGCTCTTTGAAGAGGTTAAAGATTTTCTATCTATACTGAATATAATCTCTATGTATCTAAAGAACCTGATTAGTCTAATTATAAATGACAAACTTAGAATACTATTGATATATATAATTCTCAATACCTATCTAACTTAAAGACTAAGACAATAAACAACTGTGTAACAAATGAGGATAATGCCCTCCAAATATAAAACATGTACAAATATACATTGCAATATGGTAAATATGTATCAATGCACAAACAATATATAAGTATCTTAATCAGAGGTAGAAATGTACACTGCAATATGGTAAATATACACAATATATATATCAATACAATATATGTCAATATATAAAAATGTTTTAAACAGAGGTAGAAACATGCATGCATACAATAGTCAATATAATTTAACTTTGCATCTATATAAGAATTGATACCAATATTTTTGTCTAAAAACAGTAACTCACAATTACAAATCTATTGTCCCATCATCCCTCTTTTTTTTTCCAAAATGATCCCTGAGGTTATAAAATTCCTCCCCCAACCTCCCAACCCCTAAATGATGTCCCTAAACCCAGGGGCAAACTTTACTGGGAGAGGGGACGTAGTCCTGTAGAATTACTTCCAGCTGTCATGGGGGCGACGTTCTTTCTGGGGGATCCTGTGAAAGTAAAATGATGGTTAAATTTCAAGATTAATGTCTTTTAAAATTGCAAATAGTCTCTGAGTATTTTGTGAAGGTCTGGCCAGAATGTTGTACAAGATGTGCTCCATTTCAGCTAACCAAGTTGGAACTGTCTTGTGCAGCTGGTACCCAAAACAGGTCTTGTAGTAGCGCTATCATTATCATGATGTCATATCAACCAGGTAGAGTTGTTGTTGTGGGGCCCCATCTTCTTCCTGGAAACTTCAAATGTCACTGCAGGAAAAACTCATTGTTCATTGTGAAAAACTTAAACATTAATCATATAGACATATATAGACATACATATATTCAATGAAAGGCATGATAGATATATTCAATGAAAGGTATGATAGATAAGAAGAAAAGCAAAGATGTTTTCTACATTCATATTTCTTTCTGTCCCATATCATGGCTCTTGACATGAGACAGAAACTCCAGAAACTCCAGAAACTATGGTTTTTTTTCTTACCAACAGGCTTGGAATTGGAGAGGGACTGAGCCAGAGTCCAACTTCAAAACCAGCTCTATATATTAATAAATAAATGCACATTAATACATATTTAAAGATAAGAGTAGAATAATTTTACTTACAAGACCTGTTTGATTTTCTTGCAAATTCTTATTGGGTTGTAAATAGTTTCCATCTGTCAGTATTCAAACATCCAGGGTCCATTGAATTTTTTGAAGATGAGTGTTTTCCTGCAGAGATAAGAAGAGAACCCTGCCCCCATACTATATGTTTTTCTTACCACCTATATGAATATCATCATTGTGGATGAGCTGTCATTTCTCCTTTCCAAGAGGTTTCTCCTCTTTAAATCAAAACTTTATTAATTTTGATGTTATCCACAATTTTTCTTCCCCTGTGGAAACAAGAGCAAAACCGCTTCCCCAACGTAGCACATTTCCTGTCTTCCATTGAGAGGTCAGCACATCTTTGAAATAAATCGGTTGATTTAGTTCAGCAGACTTTTCAATTATCTAATGTCTTTCTGCTGCTGTCATTCCTTTCTCATTAGCATTAAGAAAATTCAAGGTTAATAAAGCATTATGCAATCTATTTCTGGGGTATTTTCTGTCCCTTTCTGTTTGTTCAGCATGTCCTTTATAGTACGATTTGATCTTTCTAAAACTGCCTGACCTGTAGGATTATTTGGTATACCTGTAATGTGTTTTATATTATAATAATCAAAAAAGTGTTTCATTTTCTTTCTTTATTTTATTTTATTTTATTGAAAAAAAATTTTCGCCTCCTCCCAGCCTCCCATTTCCCTTCCCCCACTTCTCTCCCCCTATCCCCAGTCCTCTCCCCCTCCCTCTCCAGTCTGAAGGGCAGTCAGGGTTCCCTGCCCTGTAGAAAGTCTTAAATCCTCCCCTCCTCCATCCTGGTCTAGGAAGGTGAACATCCAAACTGTCTAGGCTCCCACAAAGCCAGAACATGAAGTAGGATCAAAACCCAGTGCCATTGTCCTTGGCTTCTCAACAGCCCTCATTGTCCGCCATATTCAGAGAGTCCGGTTTTATCCCATGATTTTTTAGTCACAGTCCAGCTGGTCTTGGTGAGCTCCCAAAAGATCAGCCCCACTGTCTCCGTGGGTGGGTGCACCCCTTGTGGTTCTGACTTCTTTGCTCATGTTCTCCCTCCTTCTGCTCCTCATTGGGACATTGGGAGCTCAGTCCGGTGCTCCAGTGTGGGTCTCTGTCTCTATCTCCATCCATCACCAGATGAAGGTTCTATGGTGATATGCAAGATATTCATCAGTATGGCTATAGGGTCATTTCAGGTTCCCTATCCTCAGCTGCCCAAGGAACTAACTGGGGACATCGCCCTGGGCACCTGGGAGCCCATCTAGGTCCAAGTCTCTTGCCAACCCTAAGATGGCTCCCTTAATTAAGATATGTGCTTCCCTGCTCCCCTATCCAACTTTTCTTTATCCCAATCACCCCGTTTCCCCAAGTTCCCCCCATCCTCCCCTTCTCACTTTTCTCTCCCCATCTCCTCTTACCCCCATCCCACCCCACCCCCAAGATCCCAATTTTTTCCCCGGCAATTTTGTCTACTTCCCATAGCCAGGAGGATAACTATATGTTTTTCTTTGGGTTCACCTTCTTATTTAGCTTCTTTAGGTTCACCAATTATAGACTCCGTGACCTTTATTTATGGCTAGAAACCAGTTTATGAGTGAGTACATCTCATGTTCATCTTTTTGGGTCTGGGTTACCTCACTCAGGATAGTGTTTTCTATTTCCATCCATTTGCATGCAAAATTCGAGAAGTCATTGTTTTTTACCGCTGAGTAGTACTCTAATGTGTATATATTCCACACTTTCTTCATCCATTCTTCCATTGAAGATCCACTGGGGAGCATTTGGAGGAAGAGATGGGCAGGCGCCAATGCAAGAATTCACCCAACACTCTGAAAAGCAACATGAAACCACCAGAAACCAGCGACCTCACAACAGGAGGACATGAACACCTTAATCAAGAAGAAGTAGAAAAAATTGACTTTATGAAAGTGATTGACGCCCTTAAACAGCATGTAAAGAACGCCCTTATAGAAATGGATGAGAAATATAACAGAAAGTTTGAAGAATTGAATAAATCAGTGAATGATACCCTAGAAAACCAAGGAAAAACAATCAAACAGATAATGGAAACAGTTCAAGACTTGAAAACTGAAATGGAAGCAAAGAAGAAAACACAAACAGAGGGTCGGCTGGACATGGAAAATTTAAGTAAACAAACAGAGACTACAGAAACAAACATAACCAACAGAATACAAGAGATAGAAGAAAGAATCTCAGAGTCTGAAGATACCATAGAGAAAATAAACACACTGATCAAAGAAAACAGCAAGTCCAACAAACTCTCATCACAAAACATTCAGGAAATCTCGGACACAATAAAAAGACCAAACCTAAGAATAATAGGAGTAGAAGAAGGAGAAGTGCAGCTCAACAGTCCAGAAAATATATTTAATAAAATTATAGAAGAAAACTTTCCCAACCTAAAGAAAGATATACCTATGAAGGTTCAAGAAGCATACAGAACACCGAATAGGCTGGATCAAAAAAAAATCCCCTCGCCATATAATAATCAAAACACAAAGCATACAGAATAAAGAAAGAATATTAAGAGCTGCAAAGGAAAAAGGCCAAGTTACTTATAAAGGTAAACCTATCAGACTTACACCTGACTTCTCCATGGAAACCATGAAAGCCAGAAGGTCCTGGATAGATGTACTGCTGACACTAAGAGACCATGGATGCAAGCCCAGCCTACTATACCCAGCCAAGCTTTCCTTCACTATAAATGGAGAAACAAAATTTTCTAGGATAAAAACAAATTTAAACAATACGTAGCCACAAATCCAGCCTTACAGAAAGTAATAGAAGGAAAATCACTAACCAAGGAGTCCAACAATGACCACAATAACTCAAGAAACTAGACTTTAAAATGCTAATTAACCCAATTAAAAAATGGGGCAGTGAACTGAAAAGAGAATTCTTAACAGAAGAAGTTCAAATGGTCAAAAGATACTTAAGGTCATGCTCAACCTCCTTAGCAATCAGGGAAATCCAAATCAAAACAACTTTGAGATATCATCTTACACCTGTCAGAGTGGCTAAAATCAAAAACACCAATGATAGCCTTTGCTGGAGAGGTTGTGGAGAAACGGCCTCATCCATTGCTGGTGGGAATGCAAACTTGTGCAACCACTTTGGAAATCAGTGTGGCGGTTTCTCAGGAAATTTGGGATCAACCTACCCCTGGGCCCAGCAATACCACTCTTGGGAATATACCCAAGAGATGCCCTATCATATGACAAAAGCATTTGTTCAACTATTTTCATAGCAGCATTATTTGTAATAGCCAGAACCTGGAAACAACCTAGATATCCTTCAATGGAAGAATGGATGAAGAAAGTGTGGAATATGTACACATTAGAGTACTACTCCGCCATAAAAAAACAATGACTTCTCGAATTTTGCATGTAAATGGATGGAAATAGAAAACACTATCCTGAGTGAGCTAACCCAGACCCAAAAAGAGGATCCTGGGATGTACTCATTCATAATTGGTTTCTAGCCATAAATATAGGTCACTGAGTCTATAATTTGTGATCCTAAAGAAGCTAAATAAGAAGGCGAATTCAAAGAAAAACATATAGTTATTACCCCTGCTATGGGAAATAGACAAGATTGCTGGGCAAAAAATTGGGACCTTGGGGGTGGGGTGGGATAGGGGTAAGGGGAGATGGGGAGAGAAAAGTGTGAAGAGGAGGATGGGGGGAACTTGGGGAAACGGGATGATTGGGGATAAAACAAGGCTGGATAGAGGAGCAGGGAATCACATAACTTAATCAAGGGAACCACCTTAGTGTTGGTAAGAGACATGAACCTAGAGTGGTGCCCAGGTGCCCAGGGCAATGTCTTCAGTTAGTTCCTTGGGCAGCTGAGGATAGGGAACCTGAAATGACCCTATCCTATAGCCATACTGATGAATATCTTGCATATCACCATAGAACCTTCATCTAGCAATGGATGGAGATAGAGACAGAGACCCATACTGGAGCATCGGACTAAGCTCCCAAAGTCCCAATGAGGAGCAGAAGGAGGGAGAACATGAGCATGGAAGTCAGGACTACGAGAGGTGTACCCATCCATTGAGACAGTGGGACTGATCTGTTGGGAGCTAACCAAGGCCAGCTGGACTGTGACTGAAAAAGCATGGGATAACACTGGACTCTCTGAACATGGTGGACAATGAGGGCTGATGAGAAGCCAAGGACAATGGCATGGGGTTTTGTTCCTACTTCATGTTATGGCTTTGTGGGAGCCTAGCCAGTTTGGATGTTCACCTTCCTAGACCTGGATGGAGGGGAGAAGACCCTGGACTTTCCACAGGGCAAGGAACCCTGACTGCTTTTGGACTGGAGAGGGAGAGGGAGAGCAGTTGGGGGAGGGGGAGAGGGGCGGGAGGAGGGGGAGGGAAATGGGAGGCTGGGAGGAAGCAGGAATTTTTTTCAATAAAAAAGGAAAAATATATTATCACAGCAAGTTTATAGTTTATTATAGTAATATAATTCCTAAATAAAATGATGGAGATTCTTTAAAAAAAAAACGCATCTCAGTGAGCAATTAAAATTATCCACCCTTTTTGCACACTACCAACTTTCATCCTAAAGAACTATATACCTATTAGTGGAGCCTTATGCCAATGTTTGTTCCTATGAGGACTATGAGTGACTGATTCTGTTTCTTAAAGTGTTCATGGTATGTGGAAGGATGATCGGGCCTCTGTAAAAAATAGATGTAATAACTGTTTGTATAAAGTAAGAGAACATTGTCACCCTCTCATACCTCACCATGGAGATGATTACTAGAAGACATTGAAGACCCACTTCAATCTATCTTCTTTTTCTCCCCACCCCTGTGTCTTGTAGTAGCTGTGTTCAAATAAACAATTCATAGTATTGGAATAAAACAGTTATCATGTAAAAATTACAATATTTACATCTATTTTATCTTTATCATAACTAAGGAAAACTATAACTATAACTAACTATTCTTCAACTCCATCAAAGACTCCAGAAAGATACAATATTACCTAAGCAAACAAGAAATAAACAACTTTGAAACTCTAGAAATGACAGAGACATCTCGCTGCCTTGACAGTCACCCAAAGTTTCTCTGTACCGTTGAGGCATCCATCTTTGGCCTACAGGCCCATAGTATCCAGAGACATTTCCATGAAGCAGGAAATTTCAAAGTCAGTTCAGTCACTATCTGTTGTGTCCTGCAGAATGTCTTGCAGACTCCTTCATGAATCAGGAACCCCGAAAGACCATCTCACCTTTATGCAAGTTCAGTAGTCCTCTCTCTGCGGGTTCTCTGTGTCCAGTTTATACAATAGTCCAGGCAAGAGCAATTTCTTGCCCAAATGGCTATCAAACTCCATAAGGATCCTCTTTGATGCCCATCTTCTTCTTGAAGTAGATTGGTGTTTCCAGGAGCAGACATGTCTCATTGTCACGAAAAATCCTAAGTTATTAAAACGTTAAATAGCATATTCTGTAGTCTTTGAAAGATATGAAGAATGCTGATCTAACTGAAATATATCTCTATATATCTAGAAAATCTAACATGACTACAAACTTTAACAACCTATATACATTACATTTTAAAAATGAATTACACAATCACAATACCTTAATCAAGATTAGAAATATGCATATACATATAACAAAATTGACCTTAAAATCCATACCAATGCAAATTATTCATATCTATATCATATCCCCCTTTAAATGTAAAAGAACATTTATAAACAATATTTGGGAATATGGGCGCAGTTATTTCTCTCCAAACTGCTTCCTGTTATATGGGGGCGCTGTTATTCAGGTCTTTCATGGTATAACCTGTGTGCTAGATTTATCTCAGTTGGCAATTGAGTGAAGTGATTTTTTAAAGGTGTTCACAGCAACTTTTCGGGACGGCGTGATCTGTCATACCATATTAGGATAGAAGCAATCCACAGGGTCTCATCCTCTGTGAAAACAAAAGAAGAAACTCCTTTCCAAAGCATCATGTCCTTAGATCCAAATTTTAAAGTCAAGGTATTTTCAAAATATCTATGTTGGATTAGTTCAGCAGCATTTATAAGCAAATATCTTTTAGCAGCTATTGCTCCTTCCTCAGGATTCAAACAATTCAAAGAAAGCATAATAGCATACAGTATCAAAATTCTCTGTATATTTTTCATCTTTGTGCAGCTTTATTTTATATTATATTTATTTTATATTCTTTGTATATCTTTGTCCTGGAATAACTCTGTAGACCAGGCTGTCCTTGAACTCTCAGAGATCCACCTGTCTCTGCCTCCCAGGTACTGGGATTAAAGGTGTGTGCTACCACATCTTGAAGTCTCAGAGATCAATCTCCCTCTGCCTTCCAAGTGTTGGGATTAAAGGCATGTGCCGCCATCACCTGGCTAGCTCAGTCGGTAGAGCATGAGGCTCTTAATCTCAGGGTCGTGGGTTCAAGCCCCATGTTGGGCACCATTCTGTAGAGGGAGCTGCGGGCTGCATTCCAGCTGCCCTGCTCCCAGCTGCCTGGCTTGCTTATGCTCCAAAATAACAACACACAAATTGTATTCATATAAACACTGCTTGGCCCATTTCTATTAATGTGTGTAGCACCCTTAGGTGCACTTACCAGGAAGATTCTAGCCTACATTCATCCTAGGTCGGAGCTTCTTCGCGTCTGCCCCAAAGAGCAGAGCTATGGAGTCTGTCTGAGGCATCTTACCTCACTTTCTCTTCCTCCCAGCATTCTGTTCTGTTTACTCCACCCATCTATGTTCTAACCTATCAGGGCCAAGCAGTTTCTTTATTAATTAACCAATGACCTTCCTCCATCATAAATCTGGTTCCTGTTGGTATTTATCCCTGAGGCTCAAGATCAGGCCCCAGGGTGAGCACCAGGCCTTTGGGCATTCCTTGCTCAGGCTTCCCTAAGCTATAGCCTCCATTCTTCAGTTTACCATCTGAATCTTTTTCTCAGAATATCTGCCCATTCACTGCCACTACTAAAACAAGCCTAGAAAAGCCAAGCAATAAAGCCTCATCCTCCCTCAACTCTGATTGCATACCTTTGTAGGGTTCCCATTGTTGTACTTTTTTAAAAATGCTGCAAGATCCCTGCGGCAGTAGGCAGCAGAAATGCTGTAGGTCCCAAATGGTGGTAGCGGGCCATGTGGTGGCAGGCAGCAGGCTCTGGGAGCAGCTAGTTCCAGGCAGAAATGGCTGCCGTTACCAGAGCGGTGGCCTGAGCAGTGGTGGTGGGCCATGTGGCAGCAGACAGCGGGACCTGGGAGCAGCCAGTCCCAGGCAGAGACAGCTGCTGGTCTCAGAGCAGTGGTGGCAGGCCATGTGGCAGCAGGCAGTGGGCCCCAGGCAGAGATGGCTGCTGGTCCCTGAGCAGTGGCTGGTCCCAGGCAGGGAGACACATGGCGGGTGGGCAGAAGACAGAAACATGGATAGACAAGACATGCAGGGTGAGGTTGAATGTTTATTCAGGGGGTTATGGAGGAGGAAGGATGAAAAGGGGGACAGAGAGAGAGGGGGACAGAGAGAGGGGGGAGAGAGAGAGAGAGAGAAGAGGAGAAAGAGACAGAGAAGGGGGGAAGCAGAGAAGTGGGGAGAGAGGCAGAAGCGAAGCTGCCTCTCCAAGAGGAAGATGGAAAAGAGAGTGAGCTCAGGCTGGAAGCTGGAGATCAGCCTGCCTCAGTGGATGGGGGAGGGAGCGGAGTGGGAGTGGGTGTGGCTTGTCTCTTAAAGGGACCAAAACCATAACATTCCCAGATCTTCCTTATAATAAAAAGCAGATTAGACACCACAGTTTGAAGGAATTGGGGCGGGGAATTCTAAAAACTGCTTCCTGCTGATTTGTGGGCATCGTCTTTGGGGGGGGACCTGAAGATGTGTGCTGGGAACATCCTGGCATAGCTGGTCTCTTTGCTTCTGACTGATGTCTGTGGCATGGGAATGTCTGGTGTCCCTAAGGTATTGGCAGAACAAAGAACAAAGTTAAATTAAGGAAAAAAAATTTTAGGACCAGGGAATTGAGGGGGATGTATCTGACCTGTTTAAGGTGGATTTCTGAATTCGGCTCCCTGGAACTCACGAGAACTCCTTGGGTTTGTGAAAACAGAAGTTTTAGACATATAATGACTGTAGCATAAGAGATAAATTTGGTTTGAAATTTGTTTGGTGAGGTAATCTGGGAAAACCTCTCAGCTATCAAACTGTCAGAGATCTTTGAGAAGGATAAGATTTTACTTGAGTTACTGATTAAAAAATGACAGAGAACTTACTTGGTTGGCACCCAGAGCTACTGTTTTTGGGTTCTCTGTGGTCGCTGAAGGTTGCACTTGAGCTTTGTTGTTTAGTGCAGGGCCTGCCAGGCTCCAGAAGATCCTGTGGGCTAGGAAATCTGTAGGAAGACAGGCCTATCTTTTTATTTATTGAGAAAAAGAAAAAAGTTTCCGCCTCCCCCCAGCCTCCCATTTCCCTCCCCCTCCTCCCACCCTTCTCCCCCTCCCCTCACTCCCCTCACCCTCCCTCTCCAGTCCAAAGAGTAGTCAGGGTTCCCTTCCCTGTGGAAAGTCCAAGGTCCTCCCCCCTCCGTCCATGTCTAGGAAGGTGAACATCCATACAGACAGGCCTATCTTGACCTGAGTAGCTAGGCTGTCGATTCCAGCAATTCCGTCCACGTCTAGAGAGGTCTTTACTTTAGACAAAAGGCAGGTTTTCCCAATGGTCAGCGCTCTGCAGTCAGAGCGAAATGCAGAAGGACGTTGTTCTGTGCATGTCTGTCTTCTTTGGAGGGAGCAGAGAGCTGCTGCTAGGAGCCAACCTGTCTCTTTTTTGTTGTTGTGAAACGTTTTTAATAATTAAATACTTAAATAACACATTCCCCAGATCTCTGAGCAGTTGAGGGCTGTTTATCAGGAATAACTATAGTATAGAATTTGTTTGGAAAGTTGGGTCTGAGCTTGACCACACTGGCTCAACAGGTAAGATTTACATTTGTAAAAAGACAGAGAGAGGGAAAAGCTGCTTGAAATATAAGGTTAGTGGTAGAACTGACAATGGCGGAGAACAGTTTAAGAGACTTAAAGGTACATACCAGTTTAAAATAAAAACTGCTTGAAATATAAGGTTAGTGGTAGAACTGACAATGGCAGAGAACAGCTTAAGAGACTTAAAGGTACATACCAGTTTAAAATATGAGACTCATGGTTTGTAGTCTGAAATGAGATGTAATAAACAATTATTATACATAGAGTGAACAAGAATTGGGCAACGTGGACACCTCTGACGGGCCCTATCAAAGGCATTTGACCATTGCTCAAAACACACTTAACAGAGTTAGCATGAGGAGTTTAGTGAAAACTGAATGAAGAGGCAGGGTAAAACCAGGAGAGTGTGGTCACGCGATCTGGCCCTCAGCCAAGATGGCAACCACCACATGTAGTCCGCTCTGTTGGAAAGCCCGCCATGCCACAACAAAAGCCGCAGAGGGGAGGGGCAAAAGGCTGGAACCGAAAACGGCTGTCTATAGTTTTAATGGGGCCATTTATTTGGACAGAGATGGATAAGTGTGAGGCATTAAAGCATGAGGCCAGAGTGTTAGGTCTGGATGGCTTGGCTCCCGTGGTCAAGGCCGTGCAAACACCCGCAAAGACCGTGGCACCTCAAGCCTACTACAACGAGAACGGCTCCCCGTTAAGGCGAGATGCAGATGGCATGAACCCCCGCGGGCCCTATGAAAAGGCATCCGATTCCATAGGGGGAGGTGTTATAACCTGGCTGAATTGACTTGAGCCTCCGACGGGAGAGGGATTCCTGGGCAGGAGGGATTCAGCCAAGGTCAGGCTGCACCATAGCGGCGTGCTGCACCGTAGCAGCAGTTACGATGAAAAGAAGGAAGAAAAGGAATGAAAAAAGAAAAAGAGGAAGAACTGGAGACCCCGGGCCTCCAGGTGCGGGTGAGCTGAGGGGCTGGCTAAGGTCAGCCGTCTCAGGCACAGGCTTAACACAGGAGACAAGCCAAATTGAATGCCAGTGAAGGGAACAACTGAGGCCCTGAAGGCCTGTGGTTGGAGGTCCCCCATCCCTAGAAACCGTGAAGAGTTGCCGGGAGCTCAATGGTCAATCCCTTGGGTCAAAAGAGATGGTTAAGCTGGCCGAGATGGGGACATTCATGATAGTTGATTTGTCCTTTGGAGGAGCTGCGTCCAGGCAGATGGAACACGTGGGTCGTAGGCCGGCAAAGTGGAAAAGAACCCGGTTCGGGAGTCACGTGGCACCATTTGTTATTCTTAAGAATAATGGTGGGGTTTCCCCACCTGGCGGGCTCACAGAGCAGCAGCAAACTCCGGCAGGTCCCCAGTGGTGCCGGGCGCCGGCTTCAGAGTCCAGCGCCCGAGCAAGCGGCTACAGTTTCCTACCAGCGGCTACAGTTTCCCACCAGTGGGAGGGCACGCGCTGCGCAGGCGGTGGCAGAGAGGAACAGACACATAAACACAGGAAATAGCCATAAGGAAAGAGAGAAGAGATAAAAGGAGAAAAAAGAAATAAGAGGAGAGAGAGAGGAAACGCGTGCGCACGTCAAGGAAGCAGAAAGGGAAGAGACCAAGATGGCAATGGGCAGGTCAGAGGTAATGGGAGTGGGCGTGGATAGGGCAGGCACCAAAAGAATAACACCCATATCCCTCGGTGGCCAGACTTACCCTGGAGTTAGCCATCAGACCTTGAAAGGGAGGAGATGGAACATCACAAGGAAATTCTCCTTGAGGAAAAGGCAAGGAAATGGGGGTGTGCTTAATTGTGTAGGACAATGGGGGCATGCCCACTACAGGGATACTGAGGAGTAAGGATGCATCCCCGAAAGAGAGTGACATTGATATGTCCTTGACCTTGCTGTAAGGAATATCAAAAACTTCAGGGAAAGTAGAATTTTACACCTGGCCTTCAAGTACAAGGGAGCAAGGGCCTCTTTCTGGAGGTGGGGTGACAGCACTCCTGGGATTTCAAGGAGAAAGAAAAAAATGCATAGACAACCTGAAAGAGTGAAGTGATTTTGTGGGTTTGGGGTGCTATGATTAGGTCAAAGGGATAGAAATGTGATTTGTGGCTAGAAGTCTCAATGGATGTGGGGGACTAAATCATTAGATAAAAACTGTTCTAGTAGCTGGATGAAAACCAAACATTAAGTCAACCATGCTCAAGTTTCTACTCTAGGTTAATAGTGAGCATCATCCTCATCTACTTCCAGGGGCCCCACTCTTCCTATGAACCTGGTCCCTAATGTTTGAAGCCCAGACCACACCTGCCTCTGTCCACACTTGATATAACCTTGTCAGTTTGGTTGACCCAGGACTTAGTAATCAAGGAAAAATTAAAACAACAAAAATGGTCTTCTGGGCCCATTCTTTAGGCAATTGTACCAGGCACAGAATATTTATATGGCCAGCAGGAGTTAAGAGGCCACACAATGCTGCCCACCCCAGTCTTTAGAATACTCCATAAAGAGGAGAGCTCCTGCTTACCCCAGGTCCATAGGAACCAGACAGCACTTACGAGGTTCAAAACAAATCCTTTCTAATCATGATGCTGTCTGATGGATTTGTGTTCCCTAGCAGCAGTGTCCTTGTTTTCAGTCTTTGCTGCCTGTGTAATAGGGCATCCATCACAAAAAGATCTTGTGGAAACTCAAGAAATTATACTACATACAGTCTCAGCGACAGGAGATGGTCTATAGAGTACTTGTCTATCACAAAAAGCCCAAGTTTGATCCCTAGTGCTGCATAAACAAAGTATGATGACAAACTCCTGTTATCCCAGGAGTAAAGAGGTAGAATCAGGAGGATCAGATGTTCAAGACCATTCTCAGCTGTATAATAAATTCCAAATGAGCCTGAGATGCATAAAAGCATACCTGAATACCTCCCCCAACATACATAAGAACTCCCCCCAGCACACACATATGAGACTATCTTCTTAGTTCATTCTTGCTGGAGACTTTTTTTTGTGGAAGATCCTGAATCTGACCACAGCTCCACTTCTGAGGTACTGCTACAACTGGTTGTACATCTATATTCATATTAGATCTTGCTGCTTCAAGGTCTATGGAATTAAGAATGCAAACACTTCACTTAATAACAAGCTTGGTTATGGGGTCTTGCATCAAAGTTCATTAGGATTCTGAGATGTCAGTTAACAAGTTCTCCTTTTCATTGAGGGCTCTAAAGTCTGGGGAAGACTTAGCCTGACAGTGGTGTGGTCCATATATATATACTTCAGTAAAGGAAGCTCAGGTGACTCAGTGTGGATTATAAGTTTCGTCACTGGCCCTACAGTTACCATGACGCCCCCAGACTAGCTGGACTCAAGAAACCTGGGTCTCATTGGGCCTGACATGGGCTTTTAAAACCTCAAAAACAAGCCCCCAATGACACATTCTTTTCAACAAAGCTGCATGTCCTAATCATTCTAATCCTTTCAGAGTTCCACTTCCTGGTGACTAAGCATTCTAAAATATGAGCCTATGGGAGCCATTCTTATTCAAACCACCACAATGTCCTTACAGTCTAAACCACTGATCTCAACCTATAAGTAGCCCACTGAAGAACACAACCAAAACTCAGCTCTAGCTCAGCCTAATTTATCTGTTACTTGATACCATCTGAAGTACTCACTATTCCTATCCTTGTGAGTAACTACACAGGGAACGGTATCAGTAGTAAGTAGTGGAACAGAATCCCAGAGACTTCTTGAGAGGGCTTGAGCACATGTAGGCTTGTCATAGACTGTACCTATATGTCTGCTGCCTAAGCCTCAGATTTCTAGTAAAGCCTTAGTCTGACCTGTACTAAGAATGAGCATCAAACATCCACTTAGGGAGATATTATGGTATAAGATCAGTAAGCCTGAGGTTGGGCTTGCCAGACACAAGCGTTTCACAAGAAAGGAGGACCAGAAAGATCAATGATTTGCCCTGAACTCCATGATGATGCTATAGTTACTGTTCTTACTACCAAAGGAAAGCTTGGTCTTGCTTTGGAGTAAAAAGAAATGAACTGACTTCAGTGAGAGGCTTTGCATTCTAATCTGGAACAGATGGTGCTGAGAATGTAAACAAATGCAACTGAGTTTCCAACTTGGTAAAGTCAAAGTCAAATAGGCACAGCTATGATATCAGAGTAGAACAGAATTATCTGCAGTAAGTGAGTACAGCACAAACATAATTTCCAAAATAATTTTTCCACTAAACAAAGGAAGCATGGAGATTTTTTATTTTTATTTTTCAAGACAGGGTTTCTCCGTAGCTTTGGAGCCTGATTTAGAACTAGCTCTTGTAGACCAGTTTGGCCTCAGACTCACAGAGATCCACCTGTCTCTGCCTCCTGCATGCTGGGAATAAAGGCGTGCACTACCACTGCCTGGTTAGTATGGGATTTTATTGTGGGGGGCCATATGTACATGTGGACAGGCCAATTCTTAAGCATGATGAGCTTCAGGTCAATACACACACACACACATTATATATATGTGTTTGACTATTGTAGACACAATTTGGGGACCATATTTAGCTCAAAGTCTCAGAACAAATACATGATCAAAGTGGTAAACAGAAATTCCTCTGGGTATGTTCAGTCTGTACCATAACATCTTATCCAAAAATAAGATATTTTGAAGCTACATTAATATGAGTTTACTCCCAATAATGCCTACCTGGCTTGGTCACTTACAAATTCATCCCTGAGACATTTCACTGACTTTATGGGATCAGGATAAAGGACATATATTTCCTGAAGGACTGGAGTGCTTTACCTATCTTGCCCTTAACTTCAAGAGTTTCAATCCAAGATAGGCCTTAGGATTATGTGGGGGCAGTCTAACACTGTAACTTGAGGATATATATATATATATATATATATATATATATATATATATAATTGTATTAGGAATAAAATAAGTAAAGTTGATATTTTCACTTTATGTAGCCTAAAAGATAGGTAATGTTCCTTTGAACCACAGTCAAAACAATGAAACAAACAGAGCAGCTAGAAAAATAAGGAAAAGATAGACACTTTTTGTGATATTTTATACAATTTCATTGAATGTAATTTTCAGCTTTTGGTTATAACAAAAGAAATTTTTTTTATTGAAAAAAAATTCCTGCTTCCTCCCAGCCTCCCATTTCCCTCCCCCTCCTCCCGCCCCTCTCCCCGTCCCCCCACTCCTCTCCCCCTCCCTCTCCAGTCCGAAGAGCAGTCAGGGTTCCCTGCCCTGTGGAAAGTCCAGGGTCTTCTCCCCTCCATCCAGGTCTAGGAAGGTGAACATCATCCAAACTGGCTAGGCTCCCACAAAGCCAGAACATGAAGTAGGAACAAAACCCCATGCCATTGTCCTTGGCTTCTCATCAGCCCTCATTGTCTGACATGTTCAGAGAGTCCGGTTTTATCCCATGCTTTTTCAGTCACAGTCCAGCTGGCCTTGGTTAGCTCCCAATAGATCAGCCCCACTGTCTCGGTGGATGGGCGCACCTCTCGTGGTCCTGACTTCCATGCTCATGTTCTCCCTCCTTCTGCTCCTCATTGGGACTTTGGGAGCTTAGTCCGATGCTCCAGTGTGGGTCTCTGTCTCTATCTCCATCCATCGCCAGATGAAGGTTCTATGGTGATATGCAAGATATTCATCAGTATGGCTATAGGATAGGGTCATTTCAGGTTCCCTATCCTCAGCTGCCCAAGGAACTAACTGGGGACATTGCCCTGGGCACCTGGGTGCCACTCTAGGTTCATGTGGTTCCCTTAATTAAGTTATGTGATTCCCTGCTCCTCTATCCAACCTTGTTTTATCCCCAACCATCCCGTTTCCCCAAGTTCCCCCCATCCTCCCCTTCTCACTTTTCTCTCCCCATCTCCCCTTACCCCCATCCCACCCCACCCCCAAGGTCCCAAAAGAAAAACATATAGTTATTATCCCTGCTATGGGAAATAGACAAGATTGCTGGGCAAAAAATAACAAAAGAACTTTGAAAATAAGATTTAAGCTACATAAACAAGCTAAGTATGGCAGTGAGGTAAAAAGATTTATTACTGTTTCAGCTTTACTATTGGACTTTTTGTAGGCTAGTAGGACAGGCATTTTAAAAGCTGTTAGATAAACTGCCTGCCCCTTTAGGATGCTATTAGAAAGAAAACTCTTTGTTTAAACCTTTGCTATTGATGTGAAGTTTTTTATGAAATTCTGAGGCCTGCAACACACTTCCAATCAGTAATTGATCAATTTCTGCATTACCTTGTTCTAGAGGACCTGGAAGACCCAGAAGGGATTGGATGTGTGTTATGTACATAGAACAAAGCCTATTCCTGATTATGTCTTGTACCCAGATAAACAATGAAGTCAATTCTGTATCATCTGGTATAAATTCAGTGGTTTCAATATGCAAGATAACTCTTTCTGCAAATCAGTAACTATATTAAGAGGTTCTTTAAAATCCCTTAGCACCATAAGAATAGCATATAATTCTGCCTTCTGGACAGAATTATAAGGACTTTGTTCCACCTCACTCAATTCTTCTGATTTGTAACATGTCTTGCCTGATTTATTTGCATCAGTATAAAACATATGGGCTCCAGTTATTGGAGCATCACATACAATTTGAGGAAGAATCCAAGAAGTTCTCTTTATAAGGTTAAATCTATTATTTTGGAATAGTTGCTATGAATTAGCACAAGCTCTTTGCCATGGTTCATTGTCTTCCCATAACTTTTTTATTTCCTCAGTAGTAAAAGGCACTATAATTTCTGCTGGGTCTATATCTGCTAGTTGATGAAATCTCAGTTTACCTTTTATAATTAATTCAGAGACATTTTCCACATAAGTTTTTAATTTTTTACTTGGTTTATGTGGTATAAAGATCCATTTTAAGATAATATCTTCCCTCTGTATTAAAATTCCCATAAGAGAAATTCTGGAAGGCAATATGACTAGGATACAACTAAGATTTGGGTTCACCCTATCCACATGTGCCTCCTGTAATTTTTCCTCAATCATTGTCAATTCCTTTTCTGCTTCAGCTGTTAATTCTCTGAAACTATTCAAATTTTTATCACCATCTAAGGTTTTGTTTAAATGAATTATTAGATCAGGTGTTATCCCAATAGCCGGTCAGACTGGAAATATCTCCTAACAATCTTTGAAAGCCATTAAGAGTCTGTAATCTGTAGGGAAAGGCCCCGCCCATATTGGGCGGGGTTGGCTCGGGAGAATGTTTACTGATAAATGGGGAGTGCAGGAGCAGCAAGCTCGCTGCTACTTCCTGTTTCTTGTGTTGCGCCGGATCCGTGGATTTGTGAGTCTGATTTTCCCATTAAAGTTGCATATCTTTATTACAATTGTCTGGATTAATACCTAACCGCCACACTTGGCGGCCCAACGTCGGGCGAATCCACCCCGGCACGGGGAGGTCGCCTTTGAAATCAAGCAGGTAGCACGCTCCGCAGCAGTCGGCTGCCTCCCTCCCCCGTGCCTGCTAGCCGGCTTGCCCGCTCACCCCCCCCCCCCGCCCTCAGGCTCACAGCAAGCTTCCTGCCTGCAAGAGCACCTAGGAGTGCTGTGTCCTTGACTTGCACCTGCCCGCGCGCCGGTAGGATTTGCTGAAGGAGGCAGAGACAGCCTCTCTCAGTGCCCGCCCGGCCCGCCCGTGTCCGCGCCCCGAGCCCGTCCGCAGCCCCGCTGCCTCCGGCTCGGCACGCTCAGCCCCGCGGCTTTCCTAGCCACCCGCCCGGCCTGCTGGCTCGTCCGCCATCCCTAGTTCCACCAGGCCCGGTCCTCCGTGCCCAGAGCCACCCCTCAGGCCCCCGCGCGGCTCTTTGTTCCGCTCGCCCGCCCGCTCACCGTGCCAGAGGGCTTAGCCCCTCCCTCTCTTGGCGTTTGAGCAGAAGAGGGAAGCTTAATACCTACGGTTTTGCAAAGCAAACCGCCACAGCGGCAGATTTGGTCTGATTCAAAGTGACCCCTCCCGCATTCACTGTAACTCCTCAGGCAGAACAATAAATTTCAGCTTTGAGTTGTTTCAGACCACATCTCCACGTGGACTCAAGTGGACTCTTCTGCCACCTCTGGCAGAAACCAGTCATTACAGGTAAAATTTTTTTTCTTTCATAAACAATGTCTGAAAATATCACGGTTCAGAACTTTAACAATCTGTTTGAGTGTGCCATGTGGGAGATCTTACAAGAGGTGTCTAACATCCCACATCTATGGATATTTCTGGGAGTAGTAGTTTTCCTTGGTTTTAGCTGGTTTTACAACAAAACTATGATGGAATCTTTAAGAGACGAACCCAGGATTCTTAAGGCAGAGGTTGAATGTCTAAAAACTATTAAGCATGACAATGATCTTCTCAAGAATCAGCTTAAAGTTCTACAGGAAGAGAACAGATCTTTCTTTAACAAGACTCTGTTGACAGAGAAAAATTTAGAAAAGGTTCAGGCTGATTTTAAGGAGAAATTCATTAATATGGAAGAAGGGTCAGCTGACTTGAATCGTAAATTCCAACAGTCACTTTCTGAAGGGATTGAAACATTAACTGAGAAAATCAAAACTGCTGAATGTGACAATCGAATTTTGTCTAAAACTTATGACAGACTGGCGGAAAGATTGTCAATACAAGAAGGCACGGTTTATGCCATAAAAATTATGTCCAAAGATGAGAACTTATCTCTAATGGACAAACTTCATACTTTAGAATCCTCAATGAAGGCTTTAGAACATAATTCTGGACAGGAGATACATACATTGCAGAAGGCAATGGTGAATAGAATCGAAAAGATTGAGGAATTTCTAAATTCTGATGAAGAAGAACATACAGTAGAAAGGCAAACTTTAACTACACCTGTGGGTAAATCCTTCTGGGACAATTTCTACAAAGCTCTACACACAGCTGCTTTTCCAGTAATACCAACAGAGAAGGTGATTGGTTCCAAAAACCTTAGGATCATCAAGGAAGATACATGGGAGCCTGTCTGTATGAATGATCTCAAGGAAATTAAACAGGCTGTCATGACTTTTGGGATGCATGCCTCTTTTGTTAAAGAGATGTTAAAATCTTGGGCATCAACAAGCAGAGCAACCCCTTCAGATTGGCTCCAGCTGACTTCTGCAGTACTTGAGAGTGGGCCACAATTAAACTGGAAATGCTTATTCAGGCAAGAGGCTAAACGTTTAGAACAGCAAGAAAAGGCAAAGGGAAGTGACATTTCCATAGATAAAATTCTAGGTGAAGGACTCTTTTCTGACCCTCAAGAACAAGCTAATTTGGATGAAAACACACTCTCCATGTGCACTACAGCAGCCTTAAATGCTTGGGACAGGGTACAAGACCCAGGACAGAAAATGGAATCATTTGTCACCATTAAACAAGGTCAGAGAGAACCCTTTAGTGATATTTTACAAAGACTTACTAAGGCTGGGCAAATAGGGATACCTGACCCAGACGCAAGATGTATTTTGATTGAGACTTTGGCTTATGAAAATGCAAATATGGAATGCAAAAAGATTTTGGGGCCTTTAAAGCTCAGATCAGCACCCTTGGAAGAATGGGTCTTACATACACTGGATGTTGATACATTTGATTATGGCACTGAAGTATGGGTAGAAGAAGCAATTTCCAATGGTAAAAGGAGACACCAGAATACCAAATGTTTTAATTGTGGCAAAATGGGTCATATGAAAAGGAATTATAAACAACGGATTTTCAGAAATAATAATAATGCATTTTCTAGAAATAACAGAAATAGGAGGACTCAACCTTCAGGTTTATGTAGAAGGTGTGGAAAGGGCAGACATTGGACGAACGAATGCAGATCTACGAGGATAGACAAGGCAACCTGATACAGACGGGAAAGGTGAGGGGAGGCCTCACAGGCCCCCATGGCAAACATGGTTCAGTCATTTCCAGTTTCTGCAGAGAACGTGCCTTGTCAGGACAATTAGGAAACCCCATGCCTACTGTTACAAACAATAATGATCAGAAAGATGAGTTACGTGTGTTTTGGCAAACTTCTATAAATGATCAAAGACCTAAGCTGAGAGTATGTGTAAATGGCATTTTTATTACTGGCCTGCTGGACACAGGTGCTGATGTAAGTATTATTACCCCAGAATCTTGGCATCCGTATTGGCCTCTTCAGAATGTAAATGTTCAGCTCCTGGGAATTGGAACTCTATCTCGAGTAAGACAGAGCACGAGATGGGTTGAATGTATAGGGCCTGAGGGACAAATAGGAAAATTAAGGCCATATGTAGCGAATATTGCAATGAATTTATGGGGTCGTGACCTATTACAAAAATGGAATACCCAAATTAACATTCCCGCTACTTCTGGAGCCTATATTTCTGAAAATAATATTAAAAGACATTACAAACGGAAAAAACCGGCCATTTGGGCCATACAAGAACAAGCAATTGAAGCCCCTTCAGAAATACCAACAGCCTTGCCTCTAAAACAGTTGACTGAGAAACCAATATGGACGAAGCAATGGCCTCTACCTGAGGAAAAGTTACAGGCTTTAGAACAGCTGGTACAAGAGCAGTTAGATGCGGGACATATAGAAGAATCTACCAGCCCTTGGAATTCTCCTGTATTTGTGGTTAAGAAAAAATCAGGTAAATGGAGAATGGTGACAGATCTCAGAGCTATCAACAAGGTTATTCAACCTATGGGCCCTCTGCAATCTGGAATCCCTTTGCCCTCTTTATTACCAAAAGGATGGCCTCTTATAGTTATTGATTTAAAGGATTGTTTTTTCACTATACCTTTACAAAAGGAAGATAGAGAAAAATTTGCCTTCACAGTGCCTACTTACAACAATTCTCAACCTTCCAGGAGGTACCACTGGGCCGTCCTCCCCCAGGGTATGTTAAATAGCCCCTCCTTGTGCCAATATTTTGTGAACCAACCATTGCAAATAATACGCAAAAAATTTCCCAAATCCCTAATATACCATTACATGGACGACATCTTGTTATCTGATCCAAACATGGATACCTTGAACAGACTGTTTGAAGAAATAAAGATACTTTTACCTAAATGGGGATTGCAAATTGCTCCTGAAAAGATACAGAAGGGAGATTCTGTTAATTATTTAGGTTATAAAATAGGTTTGCAAAAAATTAAGGCACAAAAGGCACAAATTAGGAGAGATCACCTACGGACTCTTAATGACTTCCAAAGACTGTTAGGAGACATTTCCAGTCTACAACCAGCTATTGGGATAACACCTGATCTAATAATTCATTTGAACAAAACCTTGGAAGGTGATAAAGATTTAAACAGTTCCAGAGAATTAACAGCTGAAGCAGAAAAGGAACTGACAATGATTGAGGAAAAATTACAACAGGCACATGTGGACAGGGTGAATCCAGAGCTCGATTGTATTCTCGTCATATTACCATCAAAAATTTCTCCTACAGGAATTTTAATGCAAAGAGATGATATTATCTTGGAATGGATCTTTTTACCACATAAACCAAGTAAGAAACTGAAAACTTATGTCGAAAAAGTCTCTGAGTTGATTATAAAAGGCAAGCTGAGGCCGGGCGGTGGTGGCGCACGCCTTTAATCCCAGCTCTCAGGAGGCAGAGGCAGGTGAATCTCTGTGAGTTCGAGACCAGCCTGGTCTACAACAGCTAGTTCCAGGACAGGCTCCAAAACCACAGAGAAACCCTGTCTCGAAAAACCAAAAAAAAAAAAGGCAAGCTGAGACTTCGTCAGCTAGCAGGCATAGACCCAGCAGAAATCATAGTGCCTTTCACTGCTGATGAACTAAAGAAATTATGGGAAGATAATGAACCATGGCAAAGAGCTTGTGCTAATTTTTTGGAGACATTAATAACAACTATCCAAAAAGCAAGAGGCTTAACTTCATAAAAAGAACTTCTTGGATCCTTCCTCGAATCGTCCGTGATGCTCCAATAACTGGAGCCCGTACATTCTATACTGATGCCAATAAAACAGGGAAAGCAGGTTATAAATCAGAAGACTTGGGTAAGGTGGAACAAAGTCCTTATGATTCTGTCCAGAAGGCAGAATTATATGCCATTCTTATGGTGCTAAGGGATTTTAAAGAGCCTATTAATATAGTTACTGATTCACAATATGCAGAAAGAGTTGTTTTACATATTGAAACTGCTGAATTTATACCTGATGATACAGAATTAACCTCATTGTTTATCCAGGTTCAAGAATTGATCAGGAACAGGCTTTGCCCTATGTACATAACACACATCCGATCCCATACGGGTTTGCCAGGTCCTCTAGCACAAGGTAATGCAGATATTGATCAATTATTGATTGGTAGTGTGCTTCAAGCCTCTGAATTTCATAAAAAACATCATGTTAATAGCAAAGGTTTGAAGAAAGGGTTTTCTATTACATGGCAACAAGCTAAGGAGATTGTAAAGAAATGCCCTACTTGCTCTTTTTATAACCAAACGCCACTGCCTGCAGGGGCTAATCCAAAGGGCACCCATAGGAATGAAATCTGGCAGATGGATGTGTTCCACTTTACAGAATTTGGCAAATTGAAATATGTTCATCACACCATTGACACTTATTCAGGCTTTCAATGGGCAACTGCTTTAAGTTCAGAAAAAGCTGATTCAGTAATCACTCATTAATAAATTAGAAGTCATGGCTATCATGGGTATACCTACACAAATAAAGACAGATAATGGTCCTGCTTATGTCTCTAGGAAAATGAAACGGTTTTTTGACTATTACAATATCAAGCATGTTACAGGTATACCATACAATCCTACAGGCCAGGCAGTCATAGAAAGGTCAAATAGAACTATAAACGATATGTTGAACAAACAGAAAGGGGTGGAAAACACCCCCAGAAATAGGTTCCATAATGCTTTGTTAACCTTGAATTTTCTTAACGCTAACGAGAAGGGAACAACGGCTGCAGAAAGACATTGGATAATGGAAAAGTCTACTGAACTAAATCAACCAGTTTATTTCAAGGATGTGCTGACCTCACAATGGAAGCCAGGAGATGTGCTGCGTTGGGGAAGGGGTTTTGCTCTTATCTCCACAGGTGAGGAAAAATTATGGATACCTTCAAAATTAATAAATGTTCGCTATGAAGAAGAGAAGCCATTTGGAAAAGATAAATAACGATTCATTCACAAGGATGGTGAACATACTGATGGTAAGAAATACAAATAGGTTGGGGGCAGGGTTCTTTTCTTATCTCCACAGGAAAATACTGGTCTTCAAAGAATTTAAGAGACCCTGAATATTTAATTATTGATGGATGGAAAATAGTTACAACCCACTAAGGATCAGTAAGTATTGATTTTTTATATATATATTTATATGTTTTATTGAACACTTCTTTATAAATATGTAGAGCTGGTTTTGGAGTTGGACTATGGCTCAGTCCCTCTTCAATTCCACGCCTGTTGATAAGAGATATCTCAGAGTTTCTGTCTCAGATCAGGAGCCATGAAATGGGACAGAATAAGAATAATTGTATACTTGATGAACTTTCTTTGCTTTTCCCAATATCTGTGTCTTTCTTTATATGTCAGTATGTGTCCTTGTTGTTAATGTTTAAACTTCCCATAACAAGCAACAAATTTTCCTACAGTAATCTTTGAAGTTTACAGGATGAAGATGGGGCCCCACAACATCAACTCAATCTGGTTTTTATGACGTCATGATTATTATTATTTTTTTTTCTTTTTTAAGCGCTAATATTAGACTTGTTTTTTGGTACCAACTGCACGAGACAATTTCGAATGGTGCACATTTTTGATAACACTCTGGCCACACCTTCTCAAAACGCTCAGAGACTAGTTACAATTTTCTTGGGTCAAAGGTTAATTTGGGAATTTTACCATCATTTCCTTTCACAGGAGCCCCTAAGAAGAACGTCGCCCCATGTCAGCTTGAAGCAATCTTAGAGGACGACATCCCCTCTCCCAACAGAATTGCCCTCATGGTTAGGGACATCTTTTATTGGTTGGTTCAGGGTTGAGGGGATGGGGAGATGATTTATGGATTTAGGGGTATGAAAAAAAAAGAAGGGGATTAACTGGTTTGTTAGGATGATTGGTTTTTGTGAGTTACTGTTTTTAGAAAATTGTATTGGTACTGTTTCCTGTATATTGATATATTGAATATTGTATGTGAGTGTTCCTACCTCTAATTTTGTATAAGAGTATGCTTATATTGTATCGATATATCTACCATATCACAATGTACATTTCTACCTCTGATACTATTTATGTAATAACATTGTTTACATTTGATATGTAATGACATTATTTACAGATGAAGATCATTGTCTTCATATATTGCACAGTTGTTCATTCTCTTAGTCTTCAAGTTATATAGGTATTGAGAATTATATATTTGTCATGTTTATTCTTAGGTTAATCAGGTCTTCTAGTTACAGAGAGATTATATTTAGTATAGATAGTATAATCTTCAGCCTCTTTAAAGAGCTGTAGAAAATGGCCTTTAATCTAACCTAGAATCCTGTGCCAACGAGACACAATTACTCCTGGCAACGCCACTCTACTCCCGAGAGAACGTTGAGCACCAAAGACACTCCACTGGGAGCTTGTCTTCTTGGCAGAACTGGCCTTTGGGTTAAGAAAAGCCCATACCTCGTCTACTGAAAAAGATATGAAACAGGATTGTCTTATCTTGCCAAGACAGGGTAGGATAATTCTAAGAAAGTTCCTTGCATTTGATAATGGTATGTCAGTTATGTTAGGCCTTAGCCAAAATTGGTTGACTCAACATTGCGAACGAGAATTTGGGTGATTGCCCAGGTAGTCAGTTGTCTCTGTCATTTGTGGCACATTTTGGATATCTCTCATTTGTTAAGTAATATTTATTCCCTTCTCAGATCTTTGATGGAGTTGAAGATTATATAATTGTAATTATTCTCTACATTATTTAGACTCCTTGAGATAAAATGTCTGGTAAATCTTTTGTTCTTAATATTGTTTGTTATATCTATTATTTGTTATTATTGTTTATAGTTGTATTGGGTTTAGTTCTGTCTTAATTAGAAAAAAATGGGAGATGTAGGGAAAGGCCCCGCCCATATTGGGCGGGGTTGGCTCGGGCGAATGTTTACTGATAAATGTGGAGTGCAGGAGCGGCAAGCTCGCTGCTACTTCCTGTTTCTTGTGCTGCGCGGGATCCGTGGATTTGCGAGTCTGATTTTCCCATTAAAGTTGCATATCTTTATTACAATTGTCTGGATTAATACCTAACCGCCACAGTAATCGGTCTCCTAATTTGTGCCTTTTGGGTTCTAATTTTCTGTAAACCTGTTCTGTAACCTAGATAATTAATAGAATTTCCTCTTTGAATCTTTTCAGGAACAATTTGCTGTCCCCATTTAGGCAAAAACTTTCTTTACTTCTTCAAACATTCCTTCTAAAGTATCTGCTTTTGAATCAGAAAACAAAATGTCATCCATGTAATGGTAGATTATAGACTTAGGACATTTTTATGTATTATTTCCAATGACTGACTGACAAAGTATTGGCACAGGGTGTAGCTATTATGCATTCCCTGTGAAAGGATGGTCCATTGGTATCTCCTAGTAGGCTGAGAATTATTTTAAGTAGGCATTCTGAAGGTAAATTTTTCCCTATTCTTTTCTTGAAAAGGTATACTGAGGAAACAATCCTTTAAATCAATAACTATGAGAGGCCATCCTTTTGGTAACATTGACAGCAGAAGAATTCCAGATTGTAAGGGGCCCATAGGTCCAATAACCTTGTTGATAGCTCTAAGATCTGTCACCATTCTCCATTTTCCAGATTGCTTTTTAACAGCAAATACAGGAGAATCCCAAAGGCTGATAGATTCTTCCCCATGGTGGGCATCTAGTTGCTCTTGTACCAGCTCTTTTTAAGCCTGCAGATTTTTTTCTGTTAAAGGCCACTGTTTAACCCATATTGCATTCTCAGTTAACCATTTTAAATGCAGGGCTGTTAGTACCTCTGAAGGTTTGTCAATTGCTTTTAATTTTTATACAGCCTGACTGGCTGGTGAACTTTTCTATATCTTCTAATATCTTCCCTAGAAATATAAGCTTTTGGGGGGCTATAGGAATGCCCATCTGGGTATTCCATTGCTGCAATAGGTCATGACCCTACAAATTCACTGGAATATTAGCTATATATGGCCTCAGCCTTCCTCTCTGTTCTTCTGGCCCTATGCATTCAACCCATCTTGTGCTTTGTTTCACTTGAGATAGGGTTCCAATTTCTAAGAACTGAATATCTGCCCTTGAAGAGGCCAATTTGGATGCCAAGATTCTGGAGTAATGATACTTGCATCCACACCCATGTCTATAAAAGCCTTCAATAACAATGCCATTTATACACACTCTTAGCTTTGGTCTTTGATCATTTATAGAAGCCTGCCAGAATATATGTTTTCTATTTCCTATTGGAGTTTATGACTCATCTTCTACATCAATTCCATTATCCAGACCAGCATGATTTTTTTACAGTAGGCACTGGATTTTTTAATTTTCCTAGTAAGACATGTTCGCCACAGTAACTGGGAATGATTGGACCATGTTTGTCATGGGAGCCTGCAAGAGGCCTCCCCCCCAAGGAGTTCCTCAATGTTAGAAGGTTGCCTTGTCTGTCTTTTGCTGACCTACATTCATTGGTCCAATGTTGGGAGTATCAAATGATCCTTTTATAGGGGTTGCCTAAGACTATTGGAAAACAGATGTATTTGTATTATATTCATAACAGTAGATAAATTACAGTCATAAAATAGCAACAAAAATAATTTTATGGTTAGGGATCACCACAAAATGAAAAACTGTACTAAAGGACCATAGCACTAGGAAAGTTGAGAACCATTGCTCTAGGCTGTGTCAAGGTGAAAGTTAAAGTTAATTAGGACAATATATTTTATGTTTGTTATTCCAAAGCTGAAAAAAAGAGGCATTGCTTAAAACACTTAAAGACAAAAGTCTTTACTTGTATAAATATAAGTTCTAATAAGATTATTGTGATTGTTAATATCTGAACTGAAGGAAGTGTACATTTAATTAGATTTATATAATGGCAATTAATACAATGTCTGACTTATCTGGCCATCACTTTCCAAAGGACATGATTTGGTATGACTTTATGTCAAAAATGACATTAGAGACTGCTATAGAGAACTTCCATGCAGCTCTTCAAAAGAAATTCTTTCTCTTGGACAACCTACAGAGACAGTGCACCTTATAGACTTTCCACACAACACAGATCTCAAATTGCCTGGGATGCTTCAAGCAACTATTCCCAGAAGTTTCAGACTTCTCACAGTTGACACAAAACATCTTATGGAGACTCCACAGACTGGGCAGTCTCTATCCTTCCTGACAATTTTCCTATCAGCTGTGAGCTCTGAGAGGAACTGGAGCAACACATTCAAATGTGGCTCATTCAACACCGATGGGACCTTCCTCTTAAGATCCAAGAGTCTCTATAAGTGATGCAGCTTCAGAAAACAGTAACATGATTTTGTCAAAGCAGGCCACTCATGATCTTCTATGTCTATAGGTGACCATAGCAAGGATGGCCCCAAGGTGAGATTCCAACTAGAAAAGGAATCTGGAAAGAATTTGGGACCTATTCTAGGAAAGATCTCAAATGATGCAAACAGGTACTTGGAAAAAGCTCCAGTAAATTTACAAGGCACAAATCTTTTGGAGTCAGAAATCCAGTGAAGAGTTTGAAGAGAGACTCCATAACTGACTCAAAACACATAAGCAAGAATCTAGAAAGCAACCTAAAAGCTCATGTGGGCAAAACATCAGAGCAAATCAATCAATATCTGATTACTCTGATTGTGCATTGATCTTGGCTTGCTATGAACGGTGGTTTTTCCATGTCTGACATCCAAACAGAAACTAAGAATTTAGCATCCTCTCAGAGTTCAGAAAAGTCCATGAGCTCTTCACAGAAGCTTTCCTTTCTTGATCCAGGCACTCACCAGGCCCTGGAGGAACCTATTGTATTGTATCGGGAGAAGCACAGCTGGGGTCTACCCCTCCAGATGCACAGGTCCATAAAAATCTCTTTGAGCTGAGAAAAGGGGAGTCCTTGCCCTTTGTACTGTGTGACTCACTGTCCTCAACCAAGTCTGTAACTGGGACCAGTTCAGCAGTTGATGTAGTCAGGATCCTAGGAAAACCATGCCAGACATGTTTGAGAGAGGTGGTAATTGAGGATTCTTCTTTATCATTAGGGAGTCTTCTCCTTGTCTCCTCCCCTTCCTGTAAGGATATCAAGAGAACCCTGAGAGCATTTCCATCTGTTGCTGACCATGAGCCTTCACAGGCCCTCCCAACCAAATGAGAGAGCAAGCAAGCATCATTCGAAACTCTCAAACATAAATCCATGAATATACCCTCTCAGAGTGGGACTGGAAAGAGAAAGAGAACCAAGAAGTCCCTTTACTGCCTAAAAGGACCAGTGTCTAAAATCAAGGGGCACACAGTCACCAGGCAAAAACTCTTAGTAAGTGCCCACAAAGTGTGGAGACAGAATCGGCCAGCCAGCCACAAGTCTATACCACTGCTGTGCTCCTTCCAGAGCATCCTTCCCCACACTCTACAAATCTTTCTTAGATTCTAATCACCACCCTAAGAGAAGCAGGTGATGTTTACCATCTCTCACAGGTCTTGTTCAGAGAGCACATTAGAGAATGCTATAGAGAACTCCCATTAAGCTGTTTACAAGAAATTCTTTCTCTCTGACACCCTACAGAGACAGAGGCCCTTATAGCCTTCCCACACAATACAGATCTCCAATTGCCTGGGATGCTTCAAGCAACAGTTCCCAGAAGTTTCAGACTATTCACAGTTAAAACAGAACATCTTATGGAGACTCCACAGACTGGGCAGTCTCTATTCTTCTTGACAACTATCCTAGTAGCTGTGCACTCTGAGTGAAACTGGAGCAACACATTCAAATGTGGCTCATTCAACACCAATGGGTCCTTCCTTGTATGATCCAAGAGTCTCTGGAAATGATGCAGTTTCAGAACACAGTAACAGGACTTTGTCAAACCAGAGACAAACCAGGCCATACAAGATCCTCTATGTCTATGGGTGACCATAGCAAGGATGGCCCTAAGGTGAGAATCTAACTAGAAAAGAAATCAGGAAAGAACTTGGGCCCTATTCTAGGAAAGATCTCAAATTATGCAAACAGGTACTTGGAAACAGCTCCAGTCAATTACCTGGCACAAATCTTTCAGAGTCAGAAAGAAATTCAGTGAAGAGTTTGAAGAGAGGCTCCATAACTGGCTCAAAACACATAAGCAAGAATCTAGAAAGCACCCCGAAAGCTCATGTGGCCACAAAGTCAGAGAAAATCAATCAAGGTCTGATCACTCTGAGTGTGCATCAATTTTGGCTTGTCATGAATGATGGTTTTTCCATGTCTGACATTCAAATTGAAACTAAGAACTTAGCATCCTCTTTTGGAAACTAAGAATTTAGCATCCTCTAAGAGTTCAGACAAGTCCATGAGCTCTCCATAGAAAGTTGCCTATTTTGATACAGGCAGTCACCACGCCCTGGAGGAACCTATTGTAAGGTCAGGTGAAGCACTGGTGGGGTAGAAAGCACCCTGAAAGCTCATGTGGGCAAAAGGTCAGAGCAAATCAATCAAGGGCTGATCCCTTTGAGTGTGCATCAATCCTGGCTTGCTTTGAATGAAGGTTTTTCAATGGAATCTAAGAAGTTAGCATCCTCTAAGAGTTCAGAGAACTCTTCACAGAAGCTTGCCTTTCTTGATTCAGGCACTCACCAATGTAAAAGCCAAGCATGATGCCATTTTTAATCCCAATTTTGGGGAGAGGAAGACAAGAGGATCCCTGTGCCTTACTGGCTAGCTAAATAGTAAAATAAACAAGCTACAGATTCATTAAGTGATACTTTCTAAAAAAAGAATAAAAGAGCAGATACCCAACACTGACCTCTAGCCTTTACACACTCATATAGATATACATGCAAATATGCATGTCTGCTTTCACATACATCTGCTCATACATAAAAATGGCAGGATAAGAAAAACTGAGAAAATTCCATCTCTCTATCTGCTTCAATACTTTATATCAATTCCATTGCTCCATTGCTTTATATTAACCTTAAACTTTAGAGCAGACAGAGGCATCTTAAGTCTCAAAATTCTCCCTGGTGCTTCAGACAGGGCCAGAGTCAAAGAGCTCTCCTTGTTACAAAATAGCCAGGACTTTGGATGGGGGCCCATAGCTTTCTTAGCAGAGAAGAGATGATGCCTGCCTTTGGGAAGCCTTTTCTCCTGGGGAAAGGTAGGAATAATACAGACTTAAGAAAAATTCAGTCATATGCTAGCCACCTCTTTACATTCATCATGTTATACAACAACAGAGGAAAGCACCTTCCAGGTCAGGATGATGGTATCATTCAGGGATACCACTGAAGGTCATGTCTACTCCAGAGGAATAACCTCTACCGTTCACTTACCTTAATCTGTCTCACAGCCTACTCCAGTCCAGGGAAGCATTCTGGATTAATGAAGAGGGATATGATTGAGAGTTGGGGATTGTAGACTCAGCGTTATATAAAAAGAAATTAAAACCTTGGAATCAAAAATAGACAGATGAAGGTGCTATAAACAGGTTATCAATGAGGAACCCTTATTGTTCCCCTGCCATATGGAAGCCAAGAAGAAGAGGATGTTAGGGGCCAAGTGATTCATCTTGCTCACACTTGTATCCCATCTATGTATCCTTGTATACTTGGTCTCAGACCTAGAGAAGCCAACAAACAAAAAAAAAACAGCCCAACATAGACTGGATTGGAATTAAAAAATTAGGGAAGATAAAATTTTTAAACATTGCATATAATCAACTCTCTGATCCTAGAAAGGATGATTTCACAATAGATGTCAAGACCAAGGATCTTGAGATCTTGACTGTTGTATGTATACACCATACCAGGACTACTATCAGTAGAGAAATGGAAATTTAAAAAGGGTGCAGGGGATGACTTGGCACCACATGCAAATTTTCCTCCACTCTTTATCCTTGTTTAGTTCAGAGACCAATAGGAAAGGCACAATCAGAGAGGGTATGCATTGCTGGTACCTTGTCAAAATGTATTCCCTCCCCTGTGTAGAAGGATATAAGAGAGGTCTATGCACTACTCTCTGCTTCTAGCATCCCTTCCTACTGGGCTCTGTCCATACAGAAAATCAGAAGGAGTAAGAACAATTTATGTGGAGAACATGTTCCAAACTGTGCTATACACAGAATACAGAATAGGCACAGCTTAGAGACCTCATAACCCATGGAGGAGAGAACCTTGCACCAGACTGATCTTGATGCCAACAGAAATGGGATTAGGCTGGTACTCACCTACATGTAGGGACAGTAATCACAGGCCCCTGGGGTCTAGGTGGTGATGCAACTAGCCTTCTCTTAAAGATGGACAAATAAGTTAGCCTCCAGAGTGGGACCAACAGTGAAAATGGAACTGGGGCTGGCAGGAAGGTCTGGAACTTGAAGCATACTTGTTCTCCAGACTTCAAAAACTAAGAAGAGGGTAATATAGACTGGACCTTGACCTCAGAAGATGTCCTGGCTTTTCTCAGGACTCCAAGAGGTGAGTTTCCTGAAGCATGGAGGAGTTGGACCAAGATCCCATGGTTCTTATCAGGAAAAGGGCAATACATTGGCTACACTGTTGATCCAGACAGGAGACGTCGATTCTCCATCCTCCATAGGATTCAGGAATGTCATCAAAGAGATCTACAGAAGCCTCCCAGAGAGACCAGACAGCATGGACACCTCTCACTGCCTCACACTGCTTTGTAATCTGAAACTTCTCATAGTGACTTTCCATGGGAACCTCACATAGCTGAGTTCTCATGTCAACCTACACATGCCCCGTGGAGATTTATATGAAAGCTCTCATACACAAATTTCACTGACCCCCTGTAGAGGCCTCTATAGAGACCACACACAGAGCTTTCAGTCACACAGAGGCCTCAATTTCATAGTTGCACCACTTTTCACACAGACACATTCCCAGACCCCACACTTAAACTTCCACATATACCTTATATAGAGACCTGTGTCAGCCAGCAAATAGGGACCCACAGATAGTGCTCACAAAACATGCAAAGCAACACAAAGACTGCCCCAGAGTTCTCCCAAAATTCCCCGTAGTCAGCATGCAGAGATCCCAAATCCCAAATTCCCCCAGAAAACCAAAGGGACCCCCTAACAGATATAGTTAGAAAACAGAGACTCCCCAAGTCTCAAAAATCTCTCACAGGGACCCCCCATGCTCTACAGATCTTTCGTAGATTTCAATCACCACCCTGAAAAAAGCAGGTGATGTTTCCCATCTCTCACACATCTAATTCTGAGAGCACATTAGAGACTGCCATAGAGACCTCCCATGGAGCTGTTCAAAAGAAATACTTTCTCTCTGACACCATACAGAGACAGTGGCACTTATAGCCTTCCCACACAAAACAGATCTCCCATTGCCTGCGATGCTTCAAGCAACGGTTCCCAGAAGTATCAGACTTCTCACAGTGACAGAAAACCTATTATGGAGACTCCACAGACTGGGCAGTCTCTATTCTTCCTGACAACTATCCTAGGAGCTGTGTGCTTTGAGCAAAACTGGAGCAACACATTCAAATATGGCTCAATCAACACCCATGGGACCTTCCTCGTAAGATCCAAGGGTCTTTGAAAATGATGCAGTTTCAGAACATAGTAACAGAACTTTGTCAAACCAGAGACAAACCACACACGATCTTCTATGTCTATGGGTGACCATATTAAGGATGGCCCTAAGGTGAGATTCCAACTAGAAAAGGAATCTGGAAAGAATTTGGGCCCTATTCTAGGAAAGATCTCAAATTATGCAAACAGGTATTGGGGAAAAGCTCAGTCAATTTACAAGGCACAAATCTTTTGGAGTCAAAAAGAAATGCAGTGAAGAGCTTGAAGAGAGACTCCATAACTGGCTCAAAACACAAACAAGAATCTAGAAAGCACCCTGAAAGCTCATCTGGGCACAAAGTAAGAGCAAATCAATCAAGGTCTGATCTGAGTGTGTGTCAATCCTGGCTTGCTATGTCTGACATCCAAATAGAAACTAAGAATTTAGCATCCTCTAAGAGCTCAGACAAGTCCATGAGCTCTTCATAGAAACTTGCCTTTTTTGATGCAGGCACTCACCATGCCCTGGAGGAATCTATTGTAAGGTTTCAGGTGAAGCACAGCTGGGGCCTACACCTCAAGATACTCAAGCCCATAAAAAATCTCTTTAAGCTGAAAAAAGTTTAGTCCTTGCCCATTGCACTGTATGCCTCACTGTCCTCAACTACCTCTGTTTCTGGGACCAGTTCATCAGCTGAGGTATCCAAGTTTCTAGGAAAACCATGCCAGTTGAGAGAGGTGGTAATTGAGGATTCTTCTCCATCACTAGGAACTCTTCTCCTTGTCTCCTCTCCTTCCTGTAAGGATATTGAGAGAACCCTGAGAGCATTTCCATCTGGTGCTGTCAATCCAATCAGAGGGCAACATCATTCTGAAACTCTCCAACATAATTTCACGGACACAATATCTCAGAACGGAACTGTCTTAGAGCAAGAGAGGGAAACCCAGAAAGTCCTTTTACTGCCCAGAATAACCAGTGTCCAAAATCCAGGGGCAAAACCTGGGAAAAACTGTTAGTGAGTTTCCACAAAGTCTGGAGACAGAATTGGCCAGCCAGCCACAGTCTATACCACTGCTATGCTCCTTCCAGACCTTTGCAGGATAACACTGCTTCCTGCAAACACTTTGTGTTTCCAGGAAACTGATGGGGCTTTGAAATTGGAAACCATTAGGAAGGATAGCTATCATGCATTGCTTGGCCCTAAGGGAAAAAGACAGATACTTTATTGCTTTAATGTCAGGATATACATGGCATCATGGCCATATACAGCCATTATTCACCCTTACAGGGAGACAGAAACTTCCTTTCAAATCTGAAGAACAGGGGAGTCTTTGATTCCTATAGATTTTCAACCCAAAGTTGTAATTCAGAATGGTCCTTGGTCTAGGATTATCAGAGAGCAGGTCTTGCTCACAGCTGCAGGAGGGAGAGAGATACTGAATTCTTTAAACTCTGTGAAGTTGCAGTGCATTTTATCAACTCTTTTGAAGGGCAGAGACTACCAGGCTAAAAGACCAAGGTTAATTTAAGTTCTGAGAGAGAGAGAGAAAAGGCAGCTAGTGGGTCTATCTAACATTTGTGAAGCATGTCAAGTCTCCTTTAAATGTTTGGTAAAAGGATAAAGAAATGATTTAGCAAATAAAAACACTTGGTCTCAAAGAAGAATATAGTTCACTTCCTAGCATTCACCTTTAATTGTTCCCAACTACCTGGGACTTAAAACTCTCTCTGGTCTCCTCAAAAACCCACATATGCATGAGTACAAATACAAAGACACATGAATATGCATAAATAAAATAAAATAAACCATTAATTAAAAACTCATTTCAATGTTCTGTAGAATTCCCCATTAAAGCCATCTTAAGAACTTTCTTCTTTTTGGTTATTTGGGGTTTAATTCACATTGTTCTATTTCTTTGAGATATAAAGAATTTTGGGATTCTTTTTTTTCATCTTAATAACATGTATTTTATTTACTTGGTGTGTTTATATGTATGGGTGTTATGTATATGTGTATGTGGTGCACACACCTAATTAGTCCAGAGGTTTGGGTGTCATTCTCAATGGCCCGCCATCTTAACTTTTGAGGACAAGTCCCCAACTGAACCTGCTTGATCACTGATTTGGTTAGCCTAACTGGCTTCCTGCTTCTGCTTTTCAGGGCTGGGATCACAGGTGTATTCTGCCATATCCTGGGTCTCATGTCAGTGCTGGGATCCAAACTCAGCATCTGTGCTGACTGAGCCATAACCAGCACCTTAACTTTTATTTTTAAAACTGATACATAAATGTAAAACTTGTGTATATTTATGGCAATTGCATGATATTTTGATAAGTTGCATATAACACAATGTTCAAACTAGGGTAAACATCTATCTCTTTAAACATTTGTGCTTTTTATGGTATTCTTATAGTTTTTTTAAAAAATATAGTTTTGTAGTGTGTATATGTAGGTCAGAGAGCAGGGTTTGAACTCAGGTGGTCAGGCTTGGTAGCAAGCCCCTTACTCTACTGACCCATGCGGCAGGCCCTCTTGTAGCTATTTGGAACACACAGTACTTTACTGTCCTCATCCTTCTTGTGCCACAGCATGCTCCTGATTGGTGCACCTGCCTCTGGTGACCACTGTTCTACTCTCAGCTTCCCTGAGATCCCCTTCTTAAATTCTCCATGCGAGCGACTTCAGGCAATGCTTGTCTTTATGCAGCTGGCTTACTTCCATTAGCAGAATGATGTCCAGTAGTGTCCATGCTGTCTCAAGTAACAGGAATTCATTAAATTTTATGGTAGGTGGTTGCTGTCTGTTCTGGTTTGCTTTCTGTTGCTGTGGTAAGCACCATGACCAAAAGCAACCTGGGGAGGAGAGAGTTTGTTTCAGCTTACAGGTTGTGGTCTGTCATGAAGGGAGGTCAGGATGGGAAGGCAAGGCAGGAACCTGAGGGCAGGGACTGAATCAGAGACCATGGAAGAACCTGCTTACTGTCTCACTCAATTTTGGGATTCTTGAGTTTTTTTTCTCACGCAGACATTTTATCTCTGTACACTTTCCACTTAGAGTTACTTTTGCTACATTCTGATGATACAAGATTCCCCTCTGTATGGTGTGAAAATTATTGGTTAATAAAAAAACTGTCTTGAGTCTGTGTTAGGGTAGAACTTAGGTAGGTGAGGAAAACTAAACTGAATGCTGCGAGAAAGGTGGCAGACCAATGACTCATTACATTGAACATTTTGCGGGTGGGGCTGATTGGACCAAAGGGTTATACCAAAGCTCCCAACTCCACCAGAATGAATGAGGAAGTGCTGGAAAGACAGAGGAGCAAGTTTTTTTGTTGTTTATTTATTTGTAATAATTTTCTGGGGGTGTTTTTGGGAGACATGCTACAGAGGCGAGGAGCAGACACAGGACGAGGAGGTAAACAAAACTGGGATACATGACATGAACTTCCCAAAGAATCAATAAAACATCATGTTTAAAAAATAATGTACAGACAGTAATAGAGTCTAAAAATACTAATGACATCTTTATAAAGGATCTAAGCTCCCCGACTCTTTCTGCTGAGGTAAAGTTTCAAGTTTATTTCATAACAATTATCTAAATCAATATATGACATAGAAATGTACAATGATTAATAGCAGTGTTACTTGAATGTATATTCTCACTACAATTTTGTGTAGATTATTAAGCAATTAATTTTTAATGAGGAAAAACACATTCAGTGTGTTTTAGTAACATATTTATTAAGGAAATTATGCCTGTTTCCAGACTTCTAGCCTCCCTGAGCAACTTTTTGGTGTAGGAGGTTCATCTGTCTGTGTGTTGCTTTCATTGGTTGAAGAAAGAAACTACTTTGGAATTTTGATAGGGTAGACTTAGGTAGGTGAAGTAGACAGAACTGAATGCTGGGAAGAAGGAGGCAGAGAGAGTTGTCATGAAGATGCCAGGTCACACATGCTGAATCTTTCCCGGTAAGCCATGACCTTGTGGTGACATGCAGATTATTAGAAATGTGTTGAATCATGATGTGAGAGTTAGCCAATAAGAGGCTAAAGCTTATGGGCCAAGCAGTAACTTAAATAATACAATTTCTGTGTGGTTATTTCAGTTATAAGTTAGCCGGTCTTCATACAACAAAATGGCACCTCAACATGGTTGACTCACTCTATGTAAAATCTGAGAGAACTTCAAAAATGATAGAGTTTAACACAGCTTTTGTTGTTTGCTGGTGGCTTGCCATGTCTGTTTTAAGAGAGATTGTGGCATTTTGGTATTAATGCAGACAAATTGTGATAGGTATATACAACTTTAATGGAAAAATCAGACCCACAAGACAGAGGTTCCCGCAGAGCACAGGAAACAGGAATAAGAGAGCGCGTAGGCTTCTGCGCCCCAATTTATAAGTAAACGCTTGCCCGAGGCAAACCCGCCCCCATGGGCCGGCTTAACCCTTTTGTCTAAATAAGACATAACTAAACCAAATACAACTATAAACAATAATAACAAATAATAAATATAACAAACAATATTGAGAACAAAAGTTTTGCCAGACATTCTATCTCAAGGAGTCTAAATAATGTAGAGAATAATTACAATTATATAATCTTCAACTTCATCAAAGATCTAAGAAGGGAATAAATATTACTTAACAAATGAGAGATATCCAAAATGTGCCACAAATGACAGAGACAACTGACTACCTGGGCAATCACCCAAAGTCTCGTTTGCAATGTTGAGTCAACCAACTTTGGCTAAGGCCTAACATAACTGACATACCATTATCAAATGCAAGGAACTTTCTTAGAATTATCCTACCCTGTCTTGGCAAGATAAGACAATCCTGTTTCATATCTTTGTCAGTAGTTGAGATATGGGCTTTTCTTAACCCAAAGGCCAGTTCTGCCAAGAAGACAAGCTCCCAGTGGAGTGTCTTTGGTGCTCAACGTTCTCTCGGGAGTAGAGTGGTGTTGCCAGGAGTAATTGTGTCTCGTTGGCACAGAATTCTAGGTTAGATTAAAGGCCATTTTCTACAGCTCTTTAAAGAGGCTGAAGATTATACTATCTATACTAAATATAATCTCTACGTATCTAGAAGACCTGATTAACCTAAAAATAAACATGACAAACATATAATTCTCAATATCTATCTAGCTTGAAGACTAAGAGAATAAACAACTGTGCAATATATGAAGACAATGATCTTCACCTGTAAACAATGTCATTACATATCAAATGTAAACAATGTTATCACATAATAGTATCAGAGGTAGACATGTACATTGTGATATGGTAGATGTATCAATACAATATAGACAAAATTATAAGCATACTCTTATAAAATAATAGAGGTAGGAACACTCACATTCAATATTCCATATATCAATATACAGGAAACAGTACCAATACAATTTTCTAAAAACAGTAACTCACAAATACCAATCATTCCATCAAACCAGTTAATCCCCCTCTTTTTTTTAATATACCCCTAATTCCATAAAACATCTACCCATCCCCTCAACCCCAAACCAACCACTAAAAGATGTCCCTAACCCTGAGGGCAAACTCTGTTGGGAGAGAGGACATCGTCCTCTAAGATTGCTTCAAGCTGACATGGGGGCGACATTCTCCTTAGGGGCTCCTGTGAAAGCAAATGATGGTAAAATTCCAAAATTAACCTTTGACCTAAGAAAATTATAACTAGTCTCTGAGCGTTTTGAGAAGATCCGGCCAGAGTGTTGTCAAAAATGTGCACCATTCGAAATTGTCTCGTGCAGTTGGTACCAAAAAACAGGTCTAATATTAGCACGTAAAAAAGAAAAAAAAATATGACATCATAAAAACCAGGTTGAGTTGATGTTGTGGGGCCCCATCTTCATCCTGGAAACTTCAAAGATTACTGTAGGAAATTTTGTTGCTTGTTATGGGAAATTTAGACATTAACAACAAGGACATATACTGACATATAAAGAAAGACACAGATATGAGGAAAAGCAAAGAAAGTTTATCAAGTATATAATTATCCTTATTCTGTCCCATTTCATGGCTCCTGAACTGAGACAGAAACTCTGGGATATCTCTTATCAACAGGCTTGGAATTGAAGAGGGACTGAGCCATAGTCCAACTCCAAAACCAGCTCTACATATTTATAAAGAAGTGTTCAATAAAACTATATATATATATATATATATATATATAATCAATAATTACAGAATGTATAGAATTTTACTGTTGATCCTCAATGGGTTGTAACTATTTTCCATCCATCAATAATTAAATATTCAGGGTCCCTTGAATCCTTTGAAGATCAGTATTTTCCTGTGGAGATAAGAAAAGAACCCTGACCCAACCTATCTGTATTCCTTACCATCAGTATGCTCGCCATCCTTGTGAATGAATTGTTATTTATCTTTTCCAAATGGCTTCTCTTCTTCATACTGAACCTTTATTAATTTTGACGGTATCTACAACTTTTCCTCACCTCTGGAGACAAGAGCAAAACCCCTTCCCCAATGCAGCACATCTCCTGGCTTCCATTGTGAGGTCAGCACATCCTTGAAATAAACTGGTTGATTTAGTTCAGTAGACTTTTCCATTATCCAATGTCTTTCTGCAGCTGTTGTTCCCTTCTCATTAGCGCTAAGAAAATTTAAGGTTAACAAAGCATTATGTAACCTATTTCTGGGGGTGTTTTCCACCCCTTTCTGTTTATTTAACATATCCTTTATAGTTCGATTTGATCTTTCTATGACTGCTTGACCTGTAGGATTGTATGGTATACCTGTAACATGCTTGATATTGTAATAGTCAAAAAACCGTTTCATTTTCCTAGAGACATAAGCAGGACCATTATCTGTCTTTATTTGTGTAGGTATACCCATGATAGCCATGACTTCTAATAAATGAGTGATTATTGAATCAGCTTTTTCTGAACTTAAAGCAGTTGCCCACTGAAAGCCTGAATAAGTGTCAATGGTGTGATGAACATACTTCAATTTGCCAAATTCTGCAAAGTAAAACACATCCATCTGCCAGATTTCATTCCTGTGGGTGCCCTTTGGATTAGCCCCTGCTGGCAGTGGCGTTAGGTTATAGAAAGAGCAAGTAGGGCATTTCTTTACAATCTCCTTAGCTTGTTGCCATGTAATAGAAAACTCTTTCTTCAAACCTTTGCTATTAACATGATGTTTTTTATGAAATTCAGAGGCTTGTAGCACACTACCAATCAATAATTGATCAATGTCTGTATTACCTTGTGCTAGAGGACCTGGCAGACCCGTATGGGATCGGATGTGTGTTATGTACATAGGGCAAAGCCTGTTCCTGATCAAATCTTGAACTTGGATAAACAATGAGGTTAATTCTGTATCATCAGGTATAAATTCAGCAGTTTCAATATGTAAAACAACTCTTTCTGCATATTGTGAATCAGTAACTATATTAATAGGCTCTTTAAAATCCCTTAGCACCATAAGAATAGCATATAATTCTGCCTTCTGGACAGAATCATAAGGACTTTGTTCCACCTTACCCAAGTCTTCTGATTTGTAACCTGCCTTCCCTGTTTTATTGGCATCAGTATAGAATGTACGGGCCCCAGTTATTGGAGCATCATGGACAATTCGAGGAAGGATCCAAGAAGTTCTCTTTATGAAGTTAAGCCTCTTGCTTTTTGGATAGTTGTTATTAATGTCTCCCAAAAAATTAGCACAAGTTCTTTGCCATGGTTCATTATCTTCCCATAGTTTCTTTAGTTCATCAGCAGTGAAAGGCACTATAATTTCTGCTGGGTCTATGCCTGCTAGTTGATGAAGTCTCAGTTTGCCTTTTATAATTAACTCAGAGACTTTTTCCACATAAGTTTTCAGTTTCTTACTTGGTTTATGTGGTAAAAAGATCCATTCCAAGATAATATCATCTCTCTGCATTAAAATTCCTGTAGGAGGTTCCGAGGCCGAGAAGAGGCGAGTTGCCGGCTTCTGAAGCGCTTCCAAGATGATGCCCACACCAGTTATCCTATTGAAAGAGGGGACTGACAGCTCCCAAGGCATCCCTCAGCTTGTGAGTAACATCAGTGCCTGCCAGGTGATTGCTGAGGCTGTAAGAACCACACTGGGTCCCTGTGGCATGGACAAGCTTATTGTGGATGGTCGAGGTAAAGCAACAATTTCAAATGATGGGGCCACAATTCTGAAACTCCTCGATGTTGTCCATCCTGCAGCAAAGACTTTAGTGGATATTGCCAAATCTCAAGATGCTGAGGTTGGTGATGGCACCACCTCAGTGACCCTGCTGGCTGCCGAGTTCCTGAAGCAGGTGAAGCCCTACGTGGAGGAAGGTTTGCACCCACAGATCATCATCCGAGCTTTCCACACGGCCACCCAGTTGGCTGTTAACAAAATCAAAGAGATTGCCGTGACTGTGAAGAAGCAGGATAAAGTAGAGCAGAGAAAGATGCTGGAGAAGTGTGCAATGACAGCCCTGAGCTCCAAGCTGATCGCTCAGCAGAAGTTCTTCTTCACCCAGATGGTGGTTGATGCTGTGATGATGCTTGATGAGTTACTGCAGCTTAAAATGATTGGCATCAAGAAAGTACAGGGTGGAGCCCTAGAGGAGTCTCAGCTGGTGGCTGGTGTTGCATTCAAGAAGACTTTCTCTTATGCTGGGTTTGAAATGCAGCCCAAAAAGTATAAGAACCCCAAGATTGCCCTCTTAAATGTTGAGCTCGAGTTGAAAGCAGAGAAAGATATGCTGAAATCAGAGTCCACACAGTGGAGGATTACCAGGCAATTGTTGATGCTGAGTGGAACATTCTCTATGACAAGTTAGAGAATATCCATCAGTCTGGAGCCAAAGTCATCTTGTCCAAACTCCCCATTGGGGATGTGGCCACCCAGTACTTTGCTGATAGGGACATGTTCTGTGCTGGCCGCGTGCCTGAGGAGGATCTGAAGAGAACAACGATGGCCTGTGGAGGTTCAATCCAGACCAGTGTGAATGCTTTGATGCCAGATGTGCTAGGCCACTGCCAGGTGTTTGAAGAGACCCAAATTGGAGGCGAGAGGTATAATTTCTTCACTGGCTGCCCTAAGGCCAAGACATGTACCATCATCCTCCGTGGTGGCGCTGAGCAGTTTATGGAAGAGACAGAACGGTCCCTGCATGATGCTATCATGATCGTGAGGAGGGCCTCAAGAATGACTCTGTGGTGGCTGGTGGTGGAGCCATCGAGATGGAGCTCTCCAAATATCTGCGGGATTACTCGAGGACCATTCCAGAAAAACAGCAGCTATTGATTGGGGCATATGCCAAGGCTCTGGAAATTATTCCACGACAGCTATGTGACAACGCTGGCTTTGATGCCATGAACATCCTTAACAAGCTGCGGGCTTGGCATGCACAGGGGGGCATGTGGTATGGGGTAGACCTCAACAATGAGGACATCGCCGACAACTTCCAGGCCTTTGTGTGGGAGCCGGCCATGGTGCGCATCAACGCCCTGACAGCAGCTTCTGAGGCTGCATGCCTGATTGTATCCGTGGATGAGACTATCAAGAACCCCCGCTCCACTGTGGATGCTCCCCCACCGGCTGGCCGGGGTCGAGGTCAAGGACGCCTCCATTGAGAGGCAGTTTGCACACCTCCCTGGGAGGTGAATTGGTGGTGAGGAAATGGTTGATTGGTCTGCTGTGTTCTCACTGGAGGTTATTTAAATAAAACTTAAGATTATTTGGTCAGTTTTTCTCATAAACATCCTCTTGCCTCTCAAAATGAGCTGTGTGTATACTTGCTGAAGTAGAAGTAAATAATTCTTCTGGCCTGCTGAAAAAAAAATTCCTGTAGGAGAAATTTTTGATGGTAATATGACGAGAATACAATCGAGCTCTGGATTCACCCTGTCCACATGTGCCTGTTGTAATTTTTCTTCAATCATTGTCAGTTCCTTTTCTGCTTCAGCTGTTAATTCTCTGGAACTGTTTAAATCTTTATCACCTTCCAAGGTTTTGTTCAAATGAATTATTAGATCAGGTGTTATCCCAATAGCTGGTTGTAGACTGGAAATGTCTCCTAACAGTCATTGAAAGTCATTAAGAGTCTGTAGGCGATCTCTCCTAATTTGTGCCTTTTGTGTCTTAATCTCTTGCAAACCTATTTTATAACCTAAATAATTAACAGAATCTCCCTTCTGTATCTTTTCAGGAGCAATTTGCAATCCCCATTTAGGTAAAAGTATCTTTATTTCTTCAATCAGTCTGTTCAAGGTATCCATGTTTGAATCGGATAACAAAATGTCATCCATGTAATGGTACACTATAGATTTTGGAAATTTTTTGTGTATTATTTGCAATGGTTGGTTCACAAAATATTGGCACAAGGAGGGGCTATTTAACATACCCTGGGGGAGGACGGCTCAGTGGTACCTCCTGGAAGGTTGAGAATTGTTGTAAGTAGGCACTGTGAAGGCAAATTTTTCTCTATTTTCTTTTTGTAAAGATATAGTGAAAAAACAATCCTTTAAATCAATAACTATAAGAGGCCATCCTTTTGGTAATAAAGAGGGCAAAGGGATTCCAGATTGCAGAGGGCCCATAGGTTGAATAACCTTGTTGATAGCTCTGAGATCTGTCACCATTCTCCATTTACCTGATTTTTTCTTAACCACAAATACAGGAGAATTTTAAGGGCTGGTAGATTCTTCTATATGTCCAGCATCTAATTGCTCTTGTACCAGCTGTTCTAAAGCCTGTAACTTTTCCTCAGGTAGAGGCCATTGCTTTGTCCATATTGGTTTCTCAGTCAACCATTTTAGAGGCAAGGCTTTTGGTATCTCTGAAGGGACTTCAATTGCTTGTTCTTGTACAGCCCAAATGGCCGGTTTTCTCCGTTTGTAATATCTTTTAATCTTATTCTCAGAAATATAGGCTCTAGAAGTAGCAGGAATGTTAATTTGGGTATTCCATTTTTGTAATAGGTCACGACCCCATAAATTCATTGCAATATTCGCTACATATGGCCTTAATTTTCCTATTTGTCCCTCAGGCCCTATACATTCAACCCATCTCGTGCTCTGTCTTACTCAAGATAGGGTTCCAATTCCCAGGAGCTGAACATTTACATTCTGAAGAGGCCAATACAGATGCCAAGATTCTGGGGTAATGATACTTACATCAGCACCTGTGTCCAGCAGGCCAGTAATAAAAATGCCATTTACACACACTCTCAGCTTAGGTCTTTGATCATTTATAGAAGTTTGCCAAAACACACGTAACTCATCTTTCTGATCATTATTGTTTGCATGGGGTTTTTTAATTGTCCTGATGAGGCACGTTCTCTGCAGAAACTGGAAATGACTGAACCATGTTTGCCATGGGGGCCTGTGAGGCCCCCCTCTCACGTTTCCCGTCTGTATTAGGTTGCCTTGTCTATCTCTTGTAGATCTGCATTCATTCTTCCAATGTCTGCCTTTTCCACATCTTCTACATAAACCTGAAGGCTGAGTCCTCCTATTTCTGTTATTTCTAGAAGATGCATTATTATTAGTTCTGAAAATCCATTGTTTACAATTCCTTTTCATATAACCCATTTTGCCACAATTAAAACATTTGATATTCTGGTGTCTCCTTTTACCATTGGAAATTGCTTCTTCTACCCATGCTTCAGTGCCATAATCAAATGTATCAACATCCAGTGTATGCAAGACCCATTCTTCCAAGGGTGCTGATCTGAACTTTAAAGGCCCCAAAATCTCTTTGCATTCCACATTTGCATTTTCATAAGCCAAAGACTCAATCATTATATGTCTTGCGTCTGGGTCAGATATCCCTATTTGCACAGCCTTAGTAAGTCTTTGTAAAAAATCACTAAAGGGTTCTCTCTGACCTTGTTTAATGGTGACAAATGATTCCATTTTCTGTCCTGGGTCTTGTACCCTGTCCCAAGCATTTAAGGCTGCTGTAGTGCACATGGAGAGTGTGTTTTCATCCAAATTAGCTTGTTCTTGAGGGTCGGAAAAGAGTCCTTCACCTAGAATTTTATCTAGGGAAATGTCACTTCCCTTCGCCTTTTCTTGCTGTTCTAAAAGTCTAGCCTCTTGCCTGAGTAAGCATTTCCATTTTAATTGCGGCCCACTCTCAAGGACTGCAGAGGTCAGTTGAAACCAGAGGGGGTTGCTCTGCTTATTGTGGCCCAAGATTTTAGCATCTCTTTAACAAAAGAGACGTGCATCCCAAAAGTCATGACAGCCTGTTTAATTTCTTTGAGATCATTCATAAGGACAGGCTCCCATGTTTCTTCCTTGACAACCCTAGGGTTTCTGGAACCAATCACCTTCTCTGTTGTTATTACTGGAAAGGCAGGTAGAGCTGTAGGCAGAGCTTTGTGGAAATTGTCCCGGAGGGATTTACCCACAGATGTAGTTAAAATTTGCCTTTCTACTGTTTGCTCTTCTTCATCAAAATTTAGAAATTCCTCAATCTTTTCAATTCTATTCACCATTGCCTTCTGCAATGTCTATATCTCCTGTCCAGAATTATGTTCCAAAGCCCTCATTGAGGATTCTAAAGTATGAATTTTGTCCATTAGAGATAACTTCTCATCTTTGGACATAATTTTTATGGCATAAACCATGCCTTCTTGTATTGACAATCTTTCCGCCAATCTGTCATAAGCTTTAGACAAAACTCTATTGTCACATTCAACAGTTTTGATTCTCTCAATTAATAGTTCAGTCCCTTCAGAAAGTGACTGCTGAAATTTATGATCCAAATCAGCTGTTCCTTCTTCCATAGAAATGAATTTCTCCTTAACATCAGCCTGAACCTTTTCTAAATTTTGCTCAGTCAACAGAGTCTTGTTAAGCAAAGATCTGTTCTCTTCCTGTAGAACTTCAAACTGATTCTTGAGAAGATTATTGTCATGCTTAATAGTTTTTAGACGTTCAACCTCTGCCTTAAGAATCCTGGATTCATCTCTTAAAGACTCCATCCTACTTCTGTTGTCAAACCATATAGCACCAAGGAAAACTACTAATCCCAGAAATATCCATAGATGTGGGATGCTAGACACCTCTTGTAAGATCTCCCACATGGCACACTCAAAAAGACTGTTAAAGTCCTGAATAGTAATATTCTCAGACATTTTATTTATAAAAGAGAAACAAAATTTTACCTGCAATGACTGGTTCCTGCCAGTGGCGGCAGAAGAGTCCACTTGAGTCCATGTGGAGAGCCGGTAAGACAGAACTCAAAACCAAAATTTATTGTTCTGCCTGAGGAGTTATAGTGAGTTCAGAATGGATCACTTTGAATCAGACCAAATCTGCCGCTGTGGCGGTTTGTGTTGCAAAACTGCAGGTATTTAAGCTTCCGTGTTCCGCTCCAAATGCCAAGGCAGAGAGGGAGGGGCTAACCCCTCTGGCGCGGTGAGCGGGCGGGCGGGCGGGCGAGCGGAACAAAGAGCCGGCATGGGGCCTGCGGGACGGCTCGGGAGCCGCAATGGGTGCAGTGGACGCGGTGGCCTCGGCGCTGCCCGGGCCGGGCCTGGTGGCACTAGGGCGGGCAGAGGAGCGGGCGGGCCGGCGCGGGGGAGCCCGGGACTTGCTGTGAGCTTGGCGGGCCACCCGCTTGAGTTCAAACGCTTCCTGAGCTCTGGTAGCTAATCTTGCTAGCAAAGGCTGGTAAAGATCGAGCTCCCCGTGCGGGGCGGGGGAAATCTTCTCCCACGTTGGGCGCCAAATGTGGCGTTTCGGGATTAATGCAGACAAATTGTGATAGGTATATACAACTTTAATGGAAAAATCAGACTCACAAGACAGAGGTTCCCGCGGAGCACAGGAAACAGGAAGAAGAGAGCACGTAGGCTTCTGCGCCTCAATTTATAAGTAAATGCTCGCCCGAGGCAAACCCGCCCCCATGGGCTGACTTAACTCTACATAAATCTACACCCAAACTACCTGTGATAGTTAATGACTATCTTCAACTTCACTAATTTGGAAGTATTTAAGAGGTAAATAGCACATTATAAATATATTATGGAGTAAATTTCTGTAGAGGAGACAACTATGATGACAGTTAGTTCTATCCTATAGGTGGGGGCTCTGGATAGAATAAAGGAATACAAAGAGACAATTTGCCTTAATGAGTACTCTTATTTGTTCTCTTTGGTTTAGTTTGGTTTTTTGTTTGTTTTTGTTTTTTGAGACAGGGTTTCTCTGTATAGCTTTTGTGCCTGTCTTGGAACAAGCTGTTGTAGATCACATTGGCTTCGAACTCACAGAGATCTGCCTGCCTCTGCCTCCCGAATGCTGGGATTAAAGGTGTGCACCACCACTGCCTGGCTCACTATCTTTGTTCTTGCCCTCTGGAATTTAAGCTGACCTGCTACAGATGCATCTGCCATGATGGGCTGAAACCTCTGACTTCATTTGGCAGAATAAATATGTCATCTTTAAATTTGTTCCTTTTGTGTGCTCAGCCTCATGGATGAACAGGCTCATGGAAAATTGGTACCAGAGGAGTGGGCACATTGTAACTAAACATTGTAATGTGGTTAACTCTTCATATCTAGTTTATAAAAATAATATAGAAGAACTTGGAGATGTAGTTTAGAGAAGACATGAAATGGCTTAATGGGTAATTCTTATGGAACTCAGAAGATTGGAATAACTACAGAAATTGGAACAGCAAATAGTATCATCACAAAGCTTCAGGTGACAGTGATGGCTATTAGCATCTGGACTAGAGGTCATTTGTATTACATTGCAAGGGGTCAACAAAAACTGTTCATTTCCTAAAACATCATTGGGCGACAAGTGGAAAGTCTGTAGAGATGAGTTTGCCTGAGCATTGGGAGCCATAGCAATAAATGGTCCTTGTGCTGGAGATGGAGTAACAGTGTTCACCATAGTCCCTGTAGGCATTCAGCATGCTTTGGTTTAGTACAAAATTCCCATCCTGGAACTTTGAAAGGTATAGAGGTTTGAGAGAAAATTTCTCCCAAAGGGAGTGGCACTGTTGGGCTAAGTGTGTCACTTTTGGGGATAGGCTTTGAGGTCTCTTTCTCACACTTCACTCAATGTGACAGTCAGTCCCCCGGTCTAATCCCATTTGAACGGGTCTAAACCGGTTTGATCCCGTTTGAAACGGTTTGATCCGATTTGAACCAGTCAAAACCAGTTTGATCCAGTTTGATCTGGCTTGAACCAGTCTAAACCGGTGATCCGTTTTGAGCCTGTCTTAACCGGTTTGAACCAGTCTAAACTAGTTTGAACTGGCCTGAACTGGTCTAATCCGGTTTGAGCCAGTCTAATCCGCTTTGATCCAGTTTGCACCAGTTTGATCCGGTCTAAACCAGTTCGATCTGGTCTGAACCGGTCTAATCCGGTTTGATCCGGTCCAAACCGATTTGATCTGGCAACCAGTTTGATCCAATTTGAACTGGTTTGAACCGGTCTAATCCGGTTTGAACTGGTCTAAACTGGTTTGATCTGGTTTGAACCAGTTTGTTCAGGTTTGACTGGTCTAAACCGGTTTGATTCGGTCAGAGCCAGTTTGATCCAGTTTGAACCGGTCCAAGCTGGTTTGATCAGATTTGAACCAGTTTGATTCGTTCTGTTCCAGTTTGATCCGGTTTGAACTGGTCTAAATCGGTTTGATCCAGTTTGATCTGGTCTAAACTGGTTTGATCCGGCCTGAACTGATCTAATCCGGTTTGAGCTGGTCTCATCCGCTTTGAACCAGTTTGATCCGGTCTGAACCGGTTTGATCCGGTCTAAACATGTTTGATCCAGTATGAACCAGTTTGATCCAATGTAAACCTGTTTGAGCCAGTCTAAACTGGTTTGATCCGGTGTCAACTGGTTTGAACTGGTCTAAACCAGTTTGATCTGGTCGGAACCACTTTTATCTGGTCTGAACTTTGGTTGACTGCTGTCACATGGAGCTTGAGTGTGTCCCAAAGACCCCTATGTGAAGGCTTGGTGTCCCTAGGAGCTGATGGAATGTTTAGGAGGTAGGCGTGAGAGACTCTACACTGACTTCACAAGTAACCCCCTTTCCTCACAGTGTCCCCAAAGATAGAGAGTAGTGAGGCTAGAAATTCTGACAACTTCAGAAAAATTATAAGGCATTTTATTTTCATAAAAAGGTAAAAAAGATTGGTGTTATAAGGGATGGGGAGGAATGCTTCAGGTGTTGTAATCTTACATTGTGAAGAAGGAAAACTAAGTGTGTGCGGATTGTAGTGCACATTGGGTTAGTTCACCTGTATTATACGAAATATACCACTGCTTCAATAAGCTGAAGGAGTCTTCATGTTTCTCTCTGGCCTGGTCCTCCTTTCTCATTTTTTATGTGGGTTCTATCTACATTACTCAATTGTGGCTGAAAGTTTGGGTGTAATGACAAATTTCTTTATTGATCACTAAGCACCACATTTTCGACTTCCTTCACTGCTTGGGTTTCTGTCTTCCCTTAGTCTTGCAGCTTTGTTTAAACTCAGGTCTTCCATATGAATCATTTCATTTGAACTCCATTTTACATTGTTTTTCTTCTGGGTTGCTGTCACATGTAACTGGTTGTGTTATTTCCCTCTTTGAGATGTAACAATTACAGGATCTAGTAGAAGATGAAACTACTCACTCTAAATGGAAGTTTCTGTCCTGCCAGTTCCCACAACCATTCAGTACCAACAAAACACACAGATGCTTATATTAATTATAAACTGGTTGGTCTCTTGGCTTGGGCTTATTATTAACCAGATCTTCAACTTAAATTAACCCATAATTCTTATCTATGTTTAACCACGTGACTTGGTACCTTACTCAGCGAGGCATTCTCATCTTGCTTCTTCTGCATCTGGGCTGGTGACTACAGATTGAGCCTTTCCTCTTCCCAGATTTTTCCAAGTCTGGTCAACCTGCCTAAAATTCCTTCCTGGCTACTGGAAAATAAGCATTTTATTAAACCTATGTGAGTGGCAAATCTTTACAGTGTACAAAAGCATTGTCCCACAGCAAGTCATTAATACATATTAGTCAGCGTTCTTCTTACTTTTACAAAACCAATGACATCCCTATTTCTTCCTTCAGCTTTTTCAATCCAAAATCTACTGTCATTAGGATTAGACACACTCAGTGAGACCACTTTGCATATAATTTTACATTAGATGTTCTCTATCTTTATACTAATTATATCACACTATTCAGCTCATATACACCCATTTCGTTTGCAACATTTTATTTTCATTTAACATTATCCTGTTTTGTACTGAGGAGTTTTATTAGTCTTCTATTTGCATTGCTTATGTGCATATGTTTGTATTGATCTTCTATTTCTGTTGTTATGTAAAGCATTATGACCAAATCACCTTATACGATGGAGAGTTTATTTGGGCTTATAGTTCTAGATGGATGAGTCCATCCTGGTAGGGAAGTATAGAAGCAGGTGGCAGAAATGACCACAGGAGTAGGAAGCTGAGAGCTTACATCTTTAAATAAAAAATCTGAAGCAGAGAGAGTAAACTGTATAAGGGATGTAACAGCATAAGTGAATGCAGACAGATTGTAACGAATGCAGACAGCTTTAATGGGGAAATAGACTTACAGAACCACCATTCCCGCGGAGACCAGGAAAGCAGAAGCAAGCGTCTGGGAGCACACTCACCAAATTTATAGGCAAACATTAGCCCAAGGCTAATGTAACTACAATTATATAATCTTCAACTCCATCAAAGATCTGAGAAGGGAATAAATGTTACTTAACAAACGAGATATATCCAAAATGTGCAACAATTGACAGAGACAACTGACTACCTGGGCAATCACCCAAAGTCTCGTTTGCAATGAGTCAACCAACTTTCGCTAAGGCCTAACATAACTGACATACCATTATTAAAGGCAAGGAACTTTCTTAGAACTATCCTACCCTGTCTTGGCAGGATAAAACAATCCTGTTTCATATCTTTGTCAGTAGTTGAGGTATGGGCTTTTCTTAACCCAAAGGCCAGTTCTGCCAAGAAGACAAGCTCCCAGTGGAGTGTCTTTGGTGCCTAACGTTCTCTCGGGAATAGAGCGGTGTTGCCAGGAGCAATTGTGTCTCACTATCACAAAACTCTGAGTTACATTAAAGGCCATTTTCTACAGCTCTTTGAAGAGGTTGAAGATTATCTAACTATACTGAGTATAATCTCTATATATCTAAAGAACCTGATTAGTCTAATTATAAATGACAAACTTAGATGATTATTAATCTATATAATTCTCAATATCTATCTAACTTAAAGACTAAGACAATAAACAACTGTGTAACAAATGAGGATAATGACCTCCAAATATAAACACTGTACAAATATACATTGCAATATGGTAAATATATATCAATACACAAACATTATATAAGTATCTTAATCAGAGGTAGAAATGTATACTGCAATATGGTAAATATATACAATATATATATCAATACAATATATGTCAATACATAAAAATGTTTTAAACAGAGGTAGAAACAAGCATGCATACAATAGTCAATATAATTTAACTTTGTATCATTATACAAGAATCAATACCAATATATTTGTCTAAAAACAGTAACTCACAATTACAAATCTATTATCCCATCATTCCTTTTTTTTTTCAAAATGATCCCTGAGCTTATAAAATTCCTCCCCCAACCTCCCAACCCCTAAATGATGTCCCTAAACCCAGGGGCAAACTTTACTGGGAGAGGGGACATTGTCCTCTAGAATTACTTCCAGCTGTCATGGGGGCGACATTCTTTCTGGGGGATACTGTGAAAGTAAAATGATGGTTAAATTTCAATATCAATGTCTTTTAAAATTGCAAATAGTCTCTGAGTATTTTGTGGAGGTCTGGCCAGAATGTTGTACAAGATGTGCACCATTTCAGCTAACCAAGTTGGGATCGTCTTGTGCAGCTGGTACCCAAAACAGGTCTTGTAGTAGTGCTATCGGTATCATGACGACATAACAACCAGGTAGAGTTGTTCTTGTGGGGCCCCATCTTCTTCCTGCAAACTTCAAATGTCACTTCAGGAAAAACTCATTGTTCATTGTGAAAAACATAAACATTAATCATATAGACATATATATATAAATATATATATATATTCAATGAAAGGCATGATAGATATATTCAATGAAAGTATGATAGATATGAAGAAAAGCAAAAATGTTTTCTAAACTCATATTTCTTTCTGTCCCATATCATGGCTCTTGACATGAGACAGAAACTCCAGAAACTCTGGGTTTTTCTCTTACTAACAGGCTTGGAATTGGAGAGGGACTGAGCCAGAGTCCAACTTCAAAACCAGCTCTACATATTTATAAAGAAATGTTTAATAAGACATACACACACACACACACACACACACACACACACACACACACATATATATATATATATATATATAAATTAATACTTACAAAATGTGTCCATCCATCAGTAATTAAATATTCAGGGTCCCTTAATTTCTTTGAAGATGAGTATTTTCCTGTGGAGATAAGAAAAGAACCCTGATCCCAACCTATCTGTATTCCTTACCATCAGTATGCTTGCCATCCTTGTGAATGAATTATTATTTATCTTTTCCAAGTGGCTTCTCTTCTTCATACCGAACCTTTATTAATTTTGATGGTATCCACAATTTTTCCTCACCTGTGGAGATAAGAGCAAAACCCCTTCCCCAATGCAGCACATCTCCTGGCTTCCATTGTGAGGTCAGCACATCCTTGAAATAAACTGGTTGATTTAGTTCAGTAGACTTTTCCATTATCCAATGTCTTTCTGCAGCCGTTGTTCCCTTCTCATTAGCATTGAGAAAATTCAAGGTTAACAAAGCATTATGTAACCTATTTCTGGGGGTGTTCTCCAGCCCTTTCTGTTTGTTCAACATATCCTTTATAGTTCGATTTGCTGTTTCTATGACTGCTTGACCTGTAGGATTGTATGGTATACCTGTAACATGCTTGATATGGTAATAATCAAAAAACCTTTTCATTTTCTTTCTTTTTTTGTATTTTTTTTATTGAGAAAATGAAGAAAAAGTTTCCGCCTCCTCCCCGCCTCCCATTTCCCTCCCCCTCCTCCCACCCTTCTCCACCTCCCCTCACTCCTCTCCCCCCCCCTCTCCAGTCCAAAGAGCAGTCAGTGTTCCCTGCCCTGTGGAAAGTCCAAGGTCCTCCCCCCTCCGTCCATGTCTAGGAAGTGAACATCCAAACTGGCTAGGCTCCCACAAAGCCAGAACATGAAGTATGATCAAAACCCCATGTCTTCTCATCAGCCCTCATTGTTCGCCATGTTCAGAGAGTCTGGTTTTATCCCATGCTTTTTCAGTCACCATCCAGCTGGCCTTGGTGAGCTCCCAATAGATCAGCCCCACTGTCTCAGTGGATGGGTGCGCCCCTCATGGTCCTGACATCCTTGCTCATGTTCTCCCTCCTTCTGCTCCTCATTGGGACCTTGGGAGCTCAGTCCAGTGCTCCAGTGTGGGTCTCTGTCTTTATCTCCATCCATCACCAGATGAAGGTTCTATGGTGATATGCAAGATATTCGTCAGTATTGCTATAGGATAGGGTCATTTCAGGTTCCCTATCCTCAGCTGCCCAAGGAACTAACTGGGGACCTCGCCTTGGGCTCCTGGGAGCCACTCTAGGTTCAAGTCTGTTGCCAACCCTAAGGTGGCTCCCTTAACTACGAATTGTGCTTCCATGCTCCCCTATCCCACCTTCCTTTATCCCAATCATCCTGTTTCCCCAAGTTTCCCCCATCCTCCCCTTCTTTTGAGCTAGCCTAAACTGGTTTGAATCGGTCTAAAAATTGTTTGACCAGGTTTGAACCAGTTTGATCTGGTTTTGAACCGGTCTAAACCAGTTTGAACCAGTCTAAGCCAATTTGATCCAGTTTGAGCCGGTCTAAACTGGTTTTATCCTGTTTCAACCAGTTTGATCCGGTCTGATCCAGTTTGATCTGGTTTGATCTGGTCTAAACTGGTTTGAACCGTTTTGATCTGGTTTGATCCAGTTTTGAACCAGTCTTAACAGGTTTGATCCGGTCTAAACCAGTTTGAACCACTGTAAACTGGTTTGTTCGAGACTGAAACAGTTCTATCCGGTCTGAATCAGTTTGATCCGTTTTGAGCTAGTATAAACCGGTTTGAACCAGTCATGCCGATTTGATTGGGTTTGAACTGGCCTGATCCGTTATAATCCAGTTTGTTCCGGTTTGAGCCGGTCTAAACCAGTTTGAACCCGTCATATCGATTTGATCCGGTTTGAACAGGCCTTCACCGATCTAATCTGGATTGAGCCGGTCTAAACCAGTCTCAACTGGTTTGAACCAGTCTCAACTGGTTTGATCAGGTGTGAACCGGTCTAATCTGGTTTCAACTGGTCCAATCTTGTTTGAACTGGTCTAAACTGGTCTGATCCAGTTTGAACCAGTCTAGTCCAGTTTACACCAGTTTGAACCGATCTAAGCTGGTTTGATCTGGTTTGAGCCGATCTAAACCGGGTTGAAATGGTCTAAACCAGTTTGATCCGGTTTGAACCAGTTTGAACTGGTCTAAACTGGTTTGATCCAGTTTGAACCAGTTTGATCTGGTCTGATTCAGTTTGATCTGGTTTGAACCAGTCTAAAACGGTTTGATCTGGTTTGAGCCAGACAAAACCGTTATTATCCAGTATGAGCTGGTCTTAACTGGTATGAACTGGTTTAAACCAGTTGGGTCCGGTTTAAGCTGGCCTTAACCTATCTAATCTGGTTTCAGCCAGTCTAATCAGCTTTGAACCAGTTTGATCTGGTTTGAACTGGTCTATCCTGATTTTAGCCGGTCTAAACTGTTCTAATCAGGTTTGACCAGTCTAATCCGGTTTGAACCGGTCTAAAGTGGTTTGATCCGGTTTGAGCCAGTTTGATCAGGTTTGAACCGGTCTAAACCGGTTTGAACCGGTTTGATCCAGTTTGAGCCCGGCTAAGCTGGTTTGATCCGGTGTGAGCCGATCTAATCTGATTTGAACCAGTTTGATCCGGTTTTAACCATTCTAGATTGGTTTGATCTGGTCTAATCCGGTTTGAACCGGTCTAATCCGGTTTGAGTTGGTCTAAACCAGTCTAATCCGGTGTGAGCCGATCTAATCTGGTTTGATCTAGTTTGAGCCGGTCTAAACCGGTTTGAACTGGCCATGCTGGTTTCATCTGGTTTGAACAGGCCTGAACCAATCTAATTCGGTTTGAACCAGTCTAAACCGGTTTGATCTGGTTCAAACCAATTTGATCTGGTTTTGAACTGGTCAAAACCAGTTTGAACTGGTCTAAACTTTTTATATCCAGTTTGAACCATTTTGATCCAGTCTGATCCAGTTTGATCTGGTTTGAGCCAGTCTAGACCAGTTTGATCCAGGTTTGATCTGCTCTGAACTGATCTAATCCAGTTTGAATGGTTTGAAACAGTTTGATCTGGTTTTCAACCGGTCTAAAATGATTTGAACTGGTCTAAACTGGTTTGATCCAGTTTGAACCAGTTTGATCCAGTCTGATACAGTTTTATCTGGTTTGAACCAGTCTAAACCGGCTTGATGTGGTTTGAGGCGGTCTAGACTGGTCTGAACTGGTCTAAACCGGTTTGATCTGCTTTGAACCAGTTTGATCCGGTTTGAACTGGTCTATACCAGTTTGATTTGGTCTGAACCAGTCTAATTCAGTTTGATCCTGCCAAACCGGTTTGATCCGGTTTGAACCAGTTTGATCCGGTTTTGAACCAGTCTAAACTGGTTTGATCCAGTTTGAGCCAGTTTGATCAGGTCTGATCTAGTTTGATAGGTGTGGGAACTGCAGCCCCGAGTTGATATCCCTGCCCCCATTTGAGGTGCTTATCTGCAAGAAAAACATAATAAATTCCCTCTGCTCCTGGAGTGGGGAAGGAAGGAATTTTGAGTGCATGGTGACCTTTCCTTGATCCCTGCCAGGGTCAGGTTACAGTCCCTTCGCAGCCCCCTCCTCATTTGGTGCCATGGTATAAAGCCAACCCCAGCAAGACAATAAAAGAAGCTGTTCCACCTCAACCTCGTGCTCTGTGTATTCATTCAACCTGGACATCCTCTGCCGAGACTCTTGGTTCCAGCCTGCACTGGCGTGGCACCTGGAGGTCCCACCAAGATTGGAAAGTGAGATACAGTCGACTGGGTCATCCCCTGGGCCGGTAGGGACGCATTCGGGAATTATATAAAAAGAAAATTAATTAAGAAATATGGGAAATATTATGAGTAAATTGGAGTTAAAGTTTCAGTTAAAGAGATTATTAAAAGAGCAGGGAACAGCTGTAAAAACTAAGACTTTAGAAGATTTTCTTAAAACTATAGAGATGTGGAGTCCCTGGTTTGTCGCCAGTGGAGCCCTCAATATTTCTGAATGGGAACAGGTCCCTGGGGATCTTCAGAAAACATTGAGAGAGGAGGGGCCTGAGGTCCTGCCAATGGCCAAGTTCTCCCTTTGGAGACTGATCAGGGATACTTTGCTTACAGAGAAAGTCCGGGTTAAGCAGGCTTTGGAAGCAACAAAAGAGGTGTTATCTGAGATCCAAGACAGTGAGACTAAGGTTTCCCTTTGTTCTGATATTGCCTCTGACATGGAGGCTGAACCACTCTCTCAGCCTGCTGAGGGGAGGCCCGGTAAGGTAGAAGAGAGAGAGATTAAAAGAAAGCGAAAACCTCCAGACAGGGGGGGGGGAATGAATCCCGGGACGGAGTTTCCTCTCAGAGCTTAGGTGCTCATCCCAAGCAAAATTCTTTGGCGCAAACACGCCTCTACCCTTCTTTGTCTGATTTTGAAGAGAGCTTGGGGGAATCAACAGGTTCAGAAGAAGAAGTTTTGGAGGGAGAAATCACAGCGCTGCAGTGGGAATTACGCAGGGCCCATTTTAAAGAAAAGACAAAAGGAACGTCTGGGGAGCAGGACAAGCCCCCTCCCTATCCTCTTTCTGACCAGTTCAGGACTGTTCCGGCCCCTCCCACTTGGTTGGGCTCGGAGGAGGCTCTGCTAGGAGGCTCCCCGAAGAGGTGTTAAGTGCTACCCAGTGATTTCCCCTGTTATAAAAATTCCTGACCCTAACAATCCAGGACAGAGCTGCCAGTCCTTCAATTTGTCAAATATATGTTGCAGCTTGCTTGGATCTACTTAAGCTTAAGTTTTCCTCCTTCCATAGTGTCCTTTATATAAATGATATACTTCTGGCAGTACCAACAAAAGAGGAAAGTTTATTAATGTTTGCAGAGTTACAGACCCTTCTAGAGGGATATGGGCTCATTTTGGCCCCAGAGAAGGTGCAGATGCAGCCCCCTATTCCTATCTGGGCTTTCAAATCCAATCCACTGGGCTTCAGCCTCAGAGACTGCAGCTGGATTGCTCACATTTGCGCACCCTCCATGACTGGCAGAGATTATTGGGAGATGTTCAGTGGATCCGTTCCTCCCTTTCCATTCTTACATGAGCTCTTAAGCCTCTTTATGACATGCTGCCTGGGGACCCTTCCCCTGCCTCCCCCAGGATCATGACTCCAGTGGCAAAAGAAGCCCTATATGCCTTGCTTAATGCGCTTGAGCGAGCACATCATGCCCGCCCTTTTTATTTCATGGTCTTTTCTTCACAATTTTCTCCTACTGGTGTTTTTTGGCAAGGGGGACCCATTTATTGGCTGAATTTACCCCCTTCCCCTAAGAAGGTGGTGACTCCATATTATGAAATGGTTCTACAGCTTCTATGGAAGGAATACGATTTTAGTTTACAAGTTTTGGCAGGATCCCAAATAAATTTCTAATCCCTTATCAAAAAGAGGAAATAACAAGGCTACAGAGGGTTCAAGATGGATGGACCTTGTTCATCACTACCACCGTAGCCATTTTTGATAACCATTATCCTGATTCCCATTTAATTTCCTTTTTTAAGAATCATCCTGTTATTTTTCCAAAAATTATTAAAACCTCCCCTCTTAAGGGAGTGTACTCAGTGTTCACTGATGGTTCTTCCAATGGCTATGCAGTAGTAGTCTCTGATTCAATTAAAGAAAAGCAGCCCCTAGGTCCAATTTCTGCTTAAGCTGCAGAACTCACGGCCTGCCTTATGGCCTTTTCTCTTTTCAAGGATCAACCCTTCAACTTGTATACTGATAATATAGATGTGGCAGGGATTGTTGGGCCATTGGAAACTTCGCAATACATATTACCTACCTCTCAGGTTTCCCACCTTTTGGTTCACCTACAAAATCTTATATGCCAAAGAGTGTTTCCTTCCTTTGTTGGCCACATTCTGGCCCATACTGATCTGCCAGGGCCCTTGGCAGAGGGAAATAAGCTTGCTGATTCCCTCATCCGCCCAATGGCATTGTTCCTTTCTGAGGAACAACGAGCCTGTCATCTTCATGAAAAGTATCATTTAAATGCCTCTTCTCTAAAGTTTCACTCTGGCTGTTCTTTAGCCATGGCTACTCAAATCACATCCCAATGTCCAGCTTGTGCTCCATTTCATAATGCCCCCAACAAAGGTGTTAATCAATCACCCACACCTAGGCTGGCTAGGGTGAGGGGAGCCATTTGTGTCTTCCCTCCAGGAACCAAAAACCCATCTGGGTGCCAGAGCTTAATGTTCAGCCAGTGGAGTGGGCCCTACTGGCCCTGAGAATATGGGTTCAAGTGAAGAACATCAAGGGAGGCCTGAGATGGGCACTGGTGAGGAATCCACCCATACTGATGCCGGTAAGTAAAATAAGCTCTGTTTTTCCATCTTTTTACCCCACCAATTATAACTTGGGAGTTCCTGCAGCAAATACAGCATTAGAAAGATCCTCACTGGGTAATTTAAAATTTCATATATCCCATGCCCTCTGCTTCCAGAGGATTAACAATATTTCAGTGATGCCTAGTGTCTCCCTTTCTGGACCATGTGTGGTCCTTAGTAATTATTCTCTGGGAGACTTCTCTTCTAATTCTTCTGGACATCCCTGTTTTGGATTGAGAGTTATCTTTTACCCAATAAATTTTAAAAGAAATGTTTCTGGACTCCCTACCCCTCTGAGACCAGCTCCCTTATATTGGAAGACACCACAATCCTTCAAATTATACTTACCATTGCCTTGGGGAAATTGTGCTCCTAAGGAACCATGGAAATTGGAGGGAGATAAATATTTATGGTAGTTTGGTCAGCGGCTTACCTTTAAAAACTCCTTGGGAGGGGCCTTTGATTATTCCTATAGAAATTCAAATATGGCAGGAGTTTCACCTACATTCGCAGGCATGTTTCTCTGTGGCCCTCGTGCATGTACAGATATTAGACCTTTAGCCCTTCAAAGGGGCTTGGCCTTCAATGGTACAGCCCTATGGAACACAACGGACATCTTTGAAACCTCCCTCCAGATTAATTATGCAGCAGGAATGAATTTCTCTATTGTCAGCCTAGCTTATGTTCTACCTCTCTTTATGTTTGTCAGTCGGGGAGGATGGTGTCCTTAATTGTTCTTCCAGCTCCTGCTTTCTGAGCAGCTGCTGGTCTCCAAAGATGAGTCCGTGCTGATGGTGAGAATTCCTGCCCTGGTTCCCCTGGTGGTAGAAGACCCACAGGATGGACGAGAGCTTATCTTGTGTAGTGAAAGGAGAGACTTTGGGATCACTGCCACAGTCATCGCAGCTATCGCCATATCAGCCACAGCCACCACCATTGCAGGAATCACTGTGTCCCAGAGTGCAGCTACTGCAGAGACTGTTAACACTCTTGCTGCCCATGTTACCCAGGCCTTAGAAACTCAAAATACCATTAACTCACATATTCAGTTGGGGATGTTAAATTTAAATCAGCAAACGGCCTTATTACAGGAACAGATTAATGTGTTGTGGATGGTGCAACAAGCCTCTTGCTCTCATTTTTATCATTCTGGCTGTGTAACTCTTATGGAAATGAAAAATATGTCCTTTGAGGTGCAACGCCTTAATGCTTACCTTAGGGGGCCTTGGAATGATTCCTTTGTAAACTATCCACTCTTTGGTACATCAAATTATTGCAATTAATGAAACTCGTGTTGAACCTGTATCTGCTGAGGGATGGTGGAATACCATGGCCCAGATTGGGGGTTGGGTGCAGCGATGGGGAGATGCCTTGTCCCTGGGGATCTTGGGACTAGTAGGGGTGGCAGTAGGCCTGCTCCTCTTAAAATGAGTCTTAAACATTTTCACCCTGACTGAGCTTGTCCACCATCAGGTGTTACTCAGTCTGGCTCATGACTCTCCCGGAAGTCATGAAGTGTGGCTACAGATGCTGAAAAAATGAGGGTCTCCAAGGACGGGCAACCTGTGGGGAGACCCCCCCACCTAAGACAGGGCATCGGGGGCCCTATGACGGGTAAGGGAAGGTACTTCTCTCGCAGGACCTAAGACAGGATCCCTCATTATAAAATAAAGTAGGGGGAATTGTGGGAACTGCAGCCCCAAGTTGATATCCCTGCCCCCATTTGAGGTGCTTATCTGCAAGAAAAACATAATAAATTCCCTCTGCTCCTGGAGTGGGGAAGGAAGGAATTTTGAGTGCATGGGGACCTTTCCTTGATCCCTGCCAGGGTCAGGTTACAGTCCCTTTGCAGCCCCCTCCTCATTTGGTGCCATGGTATAAAGCCAGCCCAGTAAGAAAATAAAGGAAGCTATTCCACCTCAACCACGTGCTCTGTGTATTCATTCAACCTGGACACCCTCTGCTGAGACTTGGTTTCAGCCCATGCTGGTGCGGCAGATAGGTTTTGAACCAGTCTAAACTGGTTTGATCCAGTTTGAACCAGTTTGATCTGGTCTAAACAGATTTGAACCAGTGTGATCCAGTTTGAACGAGTTTGATCCAGTTTTGAACCAGTCAAAACCAGTTTGAACCGGTCTAAACTGGTTATATCCAGTTTGAACCAGTTTGATCTGGTATGATCCAGTTTGATGCGGTTTGAGCTGTTCTAGACCGGTTTGATCCAGGTTGAACCAGCATGAACCGATCAAATCCTATTTGAGCCGGTCTAATCTGCTTTGAACCACTTTGATCCGGTTTTAACAGGTCTAAACTGGTTAGATCTGGTCTAATCCGGTTTGAACCAGTCTAATCCGGTTTGAACCGGTCTAAACTGGCTTGATCCAGTTTGAACCAGTCTCAAATGGTTTGATCCGGTTTGAGGCAATTTGATCCGGTTTGAACAGGTATAAATTAGTTTGCCTCAGTTTGAACCAGTTTGATCTGGTTTGAACCGGTCTAAACCGGTTTGATGGGGTTTGAGCCAGTCTAGACCGCTTTCAACTGGTCTAAACTGGTTTGATCTGGGTTTGAACCAGCCTGAACTGATCTAATCTGGTTGGAGCTGGTCTTATTCGGTTTGAACCATCTTGATCTGGTTTGAACTGGTCTAAAACAGTTTTATGTGGCCAGAACTGGTCTAATCCAGTGTGATCCGGTCCAAAATAATTTTATCTGGTCTGAACCAGTCTAAAACGGTTTGATCCGGTTTGAACTCATCTAAAATGGTTCAAACCATTTTGATCCAATGTGAACCAGTTTAAACTGCTCTAATTCGGTTTGAACCAGTCTAAACCAGTTTGATCCGGTATGAACCAGTCTAAGCTGGTTTGATCCGGTTTTAGCCGGCCTAATTCAGTTTGAACCTGTCTAAAAGTGTTTGAAACAGTTTGATCCGGTTTTGAACCGTTTTAAACTGGTTTAATCTAGTTTGAACCAGTTTGATCTGGTCTTATGCAGTTTGAGCCAGTCTAAACTGGTTTGAACTGGTTTGAAACACTTTTGATCCGGTTTTGAACCAATCTAAACGGGTTTGAAACGGTCTAAACTGGTTGTACCAGTTTGATCCGGTCTGATTCAGTTTGATCAGGTTTGAACTGATCTAAACTGGTTTGAAGCAGTTTGAGCTGGACTAGACCAGTTTGAATCGGTCTAAACAGGTTTGATCTGGGTTTGAACTGGACTGAACTGATCTAATCTGGTTTGAACCAGTTTGATCAGGTTTGATCTGGTCTAAACTGGTTTGATCTGGTCTGAACCAGACTAATCCAGTTTTATCCGGTCCAAACTGGTTTGATCCAGTCTAAACTAGTCTAAACCTGTTTGATGTGCTTTAAACCAGTCTAAACCGGTTTGATCTGGTTTGAACCAATTTGATCCAGTTTTGAATCAGCCTAAACTGGTTTGATCCAGTTTAAAGCAGTTTGATCGGGTCTGATCCAGTTTGATCCGGTTTGAACCAGGCTAAGCTGGTTTGATCCAGTTTGAGCTGGCCTAAACTAGTTTGAACCAGTCTAAACCAGTTTGATATGGTTCGAACAAGTTTGATATGCTTTTCAACAGGTCTAAACCGGTTTGAATTGGCTTAAACTAGTTTGATCCAGTTTGAACCGGTTTGATCTGGTCTGATCCGGTTTGAGCCGGGCTAAATCTGTTTGAACCAGTTTGAACTGGTCTAAACCAGTTTGATGTGGTTTTTGCCGGTCTAGACTGGCTCAAACCAGAACAAACTGGATCAGACAGGATCAAACTGGTTGAAATGGGATCAAACCAGTTTAGACCAGTTCAAAAACAAATCAAACTGGTTCTTACCAGATCAAATTGGATTAGACTGGTTCAAACCGGATTAGAACAGATCTAACCAGTATAGTCCGGTTAACACCAATCAAACTGGTTTAAAGCGGATGAGACCGGCTTAAACTGGATTAGATTGGTTCATGCCAGTTCAACCCAGATCAAATGGGTCTAGACTGGCTCAAACCGCATCAAACTGGATCAGACTGGATCAAACTGGTTCAAACTGGATATAACCAGTTTAGACCGGTTCAAACCAGTTTAGACTGGTTCAAAACTGGATCAAACCAGTTTAGACCAGATCAAACCATTTTAGACTGGTTCAAACCGGATCCAACTAGATTAGACCAGATCAAACTGGTTAAAACTGGATCGAACTGGTTTAGACTGGTTCAAACTGGATCAAACTGGATCAGACTGAATCAAACTGGTTCAGACTGGATCAAACCAGTTAGACTGGTTCAAAACCGGATCAAACTGGTTCAACCCAGATCAAACAAGTTTAGACCAGTTCAAACTGGTCTAGAATGGCTCAAAACACATCAAACCAGTTTAGACTGGTTCAAACCGGATTCAACTGGATCAGACTGGATCAAACTGGTTCAAACTGGATCAAACAAGTTTAGACTGGTTTAAACTGTTTTAGACCAGTTCAAAACCGGATCAAATTGTTTCAAACTGGTTCAAACTGAATCAAACCAGTTTAGACCGGTTCAAAACCAGATCAAACTTCTTCGAACCCGATCAAACTGGTTTAGACAGGTTCAAACCAGATCAAGCCAGATTAGATCAGTTCACACCGGTTCAAACCGGATCAAACCAGCATGACAGTTCAATCTGGCTTATACTTGCTCAAACTGGATAAAATCAGATTAGACTGGTTTAGACTGGCACAAACTGGATTAGACTGGTTCAAACCAGTTTAGACCAGATCAAACCGGTATAGACCGGTTAAAACCAGAACAAACTGGTTCATAGCAGATTAGATAGGCTCACACTGGATCAAACCAGATTAGCCTGGTTCAAACCAGATCAAACTGGCTCAAACTGGATTAAACCGATTTAGACTGGTTAAACCGGATCAAACTGACTCAAACCCGATCAAACTACTTTAGACTGGCTCAAACCGGATCAAACAGGTTTAGACCGGTTCAAACCAGATTAGACAGGTCAAACCGGATTAGACCAGTTTAGACTGGCTCAAATCGGGGTAGACTGGTTCAAACCAGATCAAACTGGTTCAAAGCAGATTAGACCAGCTGAAACCGGGTTAGATAGATTAAGGCCAGCTCAAACTGGACTCAACCAGTTTTAACCAGTTCAAACCGGTCTAGACCGGCTCAAACTGGATCAGACCGGATCAAACTGGCTCAACCCGGATCAAACCGGTTTAGACCATTTCAACCTGGCTTAGACCAGCTCACACTGGATCAAACCAGCTTAGATCAGTTCAAACTGGTGTAAACCAGACTAGACTGGTTCAAACCAGATCAGACTGTTTGAAAATGGATCAGACCGTTTCACACCTGATCAAACTGGATGAGACTGGTTCAAACTAGTTTGGACCGGTTTAGACCAGTTCAAACCGGTTTAGATTGGGTCAAATTGCATCAAACTGGATTAGATCGGTACAGGCTGGTTCAAACCCGATCAAACTGACATGACAGGTTCAAACTGGTTCAAAATTGTATCAAACTGGTTCAAACCGGATCAAACCGGTTTAGACCAGTTCAAACCGGTTAAGAATGGTTCAAAACTGGATCAAACTGAATCAAAACGGTTCAAACCAGTTTAGACTGGCTCAAACAGGATCAAACCAGCTTAGACCCGGTTCAAAAATAGATCAAACTGGTTCAAACCAGATAAACCATTTTAGACCAATTCAACCTGGTATAGGCAGGCTCAAAATGGATCAAACTAGCTTAGCCTGGCTCAAACCAGATCAACTGGCTCAGACCAGATCAAACTGTTCAAACCGGTTTAGACCGGCTCAAACTGGATCAAACTGGATCAGACCAGATTAAACTGGTTCAAAAAGGATCAAACCAGTTTAGACTGGTTCAAAAATGGATCAAACTGGTTCTTACTGGATCAAACTGGTTTAGACCTGTTCAAACTGGATTAGACTGGTTTAAACTGGTTCAAACCGGATAAAACTAGTTCGAACCGATTTAGATGAGTTCAAACTGAATCAAACCAGTTTAGACTGGTTCAGACCAGATCAAACCGGTTTAGACCATTTCAAACAGTTCAAAGCAGATTAGACCGGATCAAACCGGATTAGATCAGTTCATGCTGGTTGAAACCTGGATCAAACCGGTCTTGACCGGATCAAACCGGAACACACTGAATCAGAGTGGATCAAACTGGTTCAAACTGGATCAAACCAGTTTAAGCCAGTTCAAACCGGATTAGACTGGTCCAAACCAGATCAGACCGGTTCACACTTATCAAACCAGTTTAGACTGGTTCAAACTGGTTTAGACCGGTTTAGACCTGCTCAAACCTGATTAGATTGGTTCAAGCCTGTTTAAACCAAATCGAACCAGCATGTCTGGTTCAAACTGGTTTAGACTAGCTCAAACTGGATGAAACTGGATTAGATCGGTTCAGGCTGCTTCAAACCAGATCAAACCGACATGACCAGTTCAAACCAGTTTATACTGGCTCAAAACAGATCAAACCAGATCAAACTGTTTCAGTCTGGATCAAACCAGTATAGACCAGTTCAAACTGCTTTACACTTGTTCAAAACAGGATAAAACTGGTTCAAACTGGATCAAACCAGTTTAGACCATTTCAAACCGGTTTAGACTAGCTCAAAACCGGATCAAACTGTTTCAAACCGGTTTAGACAGGCTCAAACCAGATCAGACCAGATCAAACTGGTTCAAACTGGATCACACCAGTTTAGAACAGTTCAAACACCTTTAGATCAGTTCAAAATAGGATCAAACTGTTTCAAACCAGATCAAACTGGTTTAGACTGGTTCAAACTGGATTAGGCCAGCTAAAACCAGATCAAACCAGTTTAGACCAGTTCAAACTGGATCAAACTGGAATAGACCGGATGAAACTGGTTCAAACTGGATCAAACCAGTTTAGACCTGATCAAACCAGTTTAGACCAGTTCAAACTGGTTGAGACTGACTCAAACCTGATCAAACTGGTTTAGACTGTTTCAAACCGGAACAAACCAGTTTAGACCAGTTCAAACCGTTTCAAACCAATTTAGAATGGATAAAACCGGTTTAGACCAATTCAAACCAGATCAAACTGGTTAAAAGTGGATTAGACCGGCTCAAACTGGATTAGATCGGTTCTGGCCGGCTCAAACTGTATCCAACCGGTTTAAACCAGTTCAAACTGGGTTAGGCTGGCTCAAACCTGATCAAACTGGTTTAAACTGGTACAAACCAGATCAAACCAGTTTAGACAACTTCAAACCGGATCAAACAGGATCAGACTGGATCAAACTGGATCAAACCACTTTATATCTTTCCAAAACCAGATCAAACTGGTTCAAACCAGACCAAACCAGTTTAGACCAGTTCAAACTGGTTTAGACTGGCTCGTACTGGTTCAAACCAGTCTAAACTGGACTAGATCAGATCAAACCAGATCAGACCAGTTCAGACCAGAACAAACTGGTATAGACCAGTTCAAACTGGTTTAAACTGGTTCAAAGCAGATTAAACCGGCTCAAACCAGATTAGATCGGTGCAGGCCAGTTCAAACCTGATCAAACAGGTATGACCGGTTAAAACCGGTTTAAACCAGCTCAAACAGAATCAATCAGGTTTAGACCAGTTCAAACCGCATCAAACTAGACCAGACCGGATCAAACTGGATAAAACTGGATCAAACCATTTTAAACCGGCTCAAAAAGGTTTAGAATGGTTCAAACCGGTTTAGGCCAATTCATACCGGTTTAGACGGGCTCAACTGGATCAAACCGGGTTTTGTCCAGTTCAAGCAGATCAAAATTGTTCAAAGTGGATTAGACTGGCAAAAACTAGATTAACTCAGTTCAGACCAGATCAAACCCAGATCAAACCAGTTTAGACTGGCTCAAACCTTATCAAACTAGATCAGACCGGATCAACCTGGTTCAAAATGGATATAAACAGTTTAGACCAGTTCAAACTGGTGTAGACCGGTTCAAAACTGGATCAAACTGGTTAAAACTGGATCAAACCATTTTAGACCGGATCAAACTGGATCAAACTAAATCAGAGCTAATCAAGCTGGTTCAAACTGGATCAAAACAGTTTATACCAGTTCAAACCGGATTACACTGATTCAAACCAGATAAAACCGGTTTAGACCAGTTCAAAACAGACTAGAAAGGATCAAACCTGTTGAGATTGGTTCAAACCAGATCAAAGCAGTTTAGACCTGTTCATACCAGATTAGACTGGCTCAAACTGGATTAGTCTGTTTCAAACCAGATTAGACTAGATCAAACTGGTTTAGACTGGTTAAAACAAGATCAAACTGGTTCAAGGCAGGTTAGACCAGTTCAAACAGGATTAGACCGGTTCATGCTGGTTCAACCCCGACCAAAATGGTCTAGACCAGCTCAAAAAGCATCAAACTGGTTTAGACCGGTTCAAACCAGATGAAATTAGATCAGACTGGATCAAACTGGTTCAAACTGGATCAAACCAGTTTAGATTGGTTCAATACCGGATCAAACTGTTTCAAATCAAATAAAACCGGTTTAGACTGGTTCAAACAAGATCAAACTGATTTAGACTGGTTCAGACTGGTTCAAACCGGATCAAACCGGTTTAGACTGGTTCAGATGGGATCAAACTGGATTGGACTGGATTAAACTGGATTAGACTGCTTCAGACCAGATCAAACCGGTTTAGACCAGTTCAAACCGGATAAAATTGGTTCAAAGCGGATTCAACTGGCTGAAATCAGATTAGATCGGTTCAGGCTGGTTCAAACCCAGATAAAACCAGTTTAGACCAGTTCAAACCAGCCTAGACCAGCTCAAACCGCATCAAACTGGTTTAAACCGGTTCAACTGGATCAAACTGGATCAGACAGGATCAAACTGGCTCAAACTTGTTCCAACTAGTTTAGACTGGTTCAAACCGTTTTGGACTGGTTCAAAACCAGATCAAACTGCTTTAAACTGGTTCAAACTGGTTTAGACGGGCTAACTTGATCAGACCGGATAAAACTGATTCAAACTGGATCAAACCAGTTTAGACCATTTCAAACCGGTTTAGATCAGTTCAAAACCAGATGAAACTGTTTCAAAGCGGTTCAAACAGGTTTAGACTGGCTCAAACCGGATCAAACTGGATCAGACCCGATCAAACTGTTTCAAACTGGTTCAAATCGGATTACAATGGTTCAAACAGGATCAAACCGCATCTGACCGGATCAAACTGGTTCAAACTTGATCCAACCAGTTTCGAACAGTTCAAACTGTTTTAGACCGGATCAAAATCGGATCAAACTATTTCAAACCGATTCAACCTTTTTTAGAAGGCTCAAACCGGATCAAACTGGATCAGACCCGATCAAATTGGTTCAAATTGGATCGAACCAGTTTAGACCGGTTCAAAATCAGATCAAACTGGTTCGAACAGGATCAAACCTGTTTAGACCAATTCAAACTGGTTTAGGCCAGCCCAAACCGGATCAAACTGGATCAGACTGGATCAAACTGGTTCTAACTGGACCAAACCAGTTTAGACTGGTTCAAACCAGACCAAACTGCCTCAAATTGGATCAAACCAGTTTAGACCAGTTCATACCGAATTAGACCAGCTCAATTCGGATTAGACCAGTTTAGACCGGCTCAAACCAGATTATACTGGTTCAAACCAGATTATAACAGATCAAAGCAGTTTGAACCAGTTGAAACCGGATCAAACTGGTACAAAGCGGATTAGACCAGCTCACACCAGGTCAAACCAGCTTAGCCTGGTTCAAACCGGATCACACTGGATCAAACTGGCTTAGACCGGTCCAAACCGGATTAGACCATTTCAAACCGGATTAAACCAGATCAAACCGGATTAGACCTTTTAAAACCGGATCAAACTGGTTCAAAGTGGATTAGACCAGTCTGATCCGGTCTGATCCAGATTGATCTGGTTTGAACCAGTTTAAACCGGTTTGATCCAGTTTGAAACAGCTTGATCTGTTTTCATCTAGTTTGATCCAGTTTGAATCAGTCTAAACTGGTTTGATCCAGTCTAAACTTTTTTGATCCAGTTTGAACCAGTTTGATCAGGTCTAAACAGGTTTGAACCGGTTTGATCTGGTCTTATCTAGTTTGATCTGGTTTGAACCAGTCTAAATGGTTTTTATCTGGTCTAAACTGGTTATATCCAGTTTGAACCAGTTTGATCTGGTCTGATGCAGTTTGATGCGGTTTGAGCCATTCTAGACCGGTTTGATCTGGGTTTGAACCGGTATGAACCAATCTATACTGAGGCCAATAAATCAGGGAAGGCAGGTTACAAATCAGAAGACTTGGGTAAGATGGAACAAAGTCTTTATGATTCTGTCCAGAAGACAGAATTAATGCTATTCTCATGGTGCTAAGGGATTTTAAAGAACCCCTTAATATAGTTATTAATTCACAATATGCAGAAAGAGTTATTTTACATATTGAAACTGCTGAATTTATACCTGATGATAAAGAACTAACCTCATTGTTTAAACCAAGTTCAAGATTTGATCAGGAACAGGCTTTGCCCTATGTACATAACACACATCCAATCCCATACGCATCTGCCAGGTCCTCTAGCACAAGGTAATGCAGAAATTGATCAATTATTGATTGGTAATATGCTACAAGCCTCTAAATTTCATTAAAATCATCATGTTAATAGCAAAGGTTTGAAGAAAGAGTTTTCTATTACATGGCAACAAACTAAGGAGATTATAAAGAAATGCCCTACTTGCTCTTTCTATAACCAAACGCCACTGCCAGCAGGGGCTAATCCAAAGGGCACCCAAAGGAATGAAATCTGGCAGATGGATATGTTCCACTTTGCAGAATTTGGCAAATTAAAATATGTTCATCACACCATTGACACTTATTCAGGCTTTCAATGGGCAACTGCTTTAAGTTCAGAAAAAGCCGATTCAATAATCACTCATTTATTAGAAGTCATAGCTATCATGGGTATACCTACACAAATAAAGATGGATAATGGTCTTGCTTGTGTCTCTAGGAAAATAAAACGGTTTTTTGATTATTACAATATCAAACATGTTACAGATATACCATACAATCCTACAGGTCAAGCAGTCATAGAAAGACCAAATCAAACTATAAAGGATATGTTAAACAAACAGAAAGGGGTGAAAAACACCCCCAGAAATAGGTTACATAATGCTTTGTTAACCTTGAATTTTCTCAACGCTAATGAGAAGGGAACAAAGGCTGCAGAAAGACATTGGATAATGGAAAAGTCTACTGAACTAAATCAACCAATTTATTTCAAGGATGTGCTGACCTCACAATGGAAGCCAGGAGATGTGCTGCGTTGGGGAAGGGGTTTTGCTCTTATCTCCACAGGTGAGGAAAAATTGTGGATACCGTCAAAATTAATAAAGATTCGGTTTGAAGAAAAAAAGCCACTTGAAAAAGATAAATAACAATTCATTCACAAGGATGACGAACATATTGATGGTAAGAAACACGGATAGGTTGGGGGCAGGGTTCTTTTCTTATCTCCTCAAGAAGATACTCATCTTCAAAGAATTTAAGGGCCCCTCAATATTTAATTACTGATGGATGAACATATTCTGTAAATATCAAATTTATGTATGTATATATATATATCTATAGCTATATCTCTCTCTATATACCTATATATATGTTATTAAACATTTCTTTATAAATATATAGAGCTGATTTTGGAGTTGGACTATGGCTCAGTCCCTCTTCAATCCCAAACCTGTTGATAAGAGATATTTCAAAGTTTCTGTCTCAGGTCAGGAGCCATGAAATGGGACAGAGTAAGAATAATTATGTACTTGATAAATTCTTTGCCTTTCCTCATATCTATGTCTTTCTTTATATGTCAATATATGTTCTTGTTGTTAATGTTTTAACTCCCCATAACAAGCAACAAATTTTCCTACAATAATCTTTGAAGTTTCCAAGAAGAAGATGGGGCCCCACAACATCAACTCAATCTGGTTTTTATGACGTCATGAATATTTTTTAAGCGCTAATTTTAGACCTGTTTTTTTGTACCAACAATTTCAAATGGTGCACATTTTTGACAACACTCTGGCCGGACCTTCTCAAAACGCTCAGAGACTAATTATAATTTTCTTTGGTCAAAGGTTAATTTGGGAATTTTACCATCATTTGCTTTCACAGGAGCCCCTAAGAAGAATGTCGCCCCCATATCAGCTAGAAGCAATTTTTGAGAACAACATCCCCTCTCACAACAGAATTTGCCCTCAGGGTTAGGGACATCTCTTATTGGTTGGTTTAAGGTTGAAGGGATGGGGAAATATTTTATGGAATTAGGGATATAAAAACAGGGGATTAACTGGTTTGATGGGATGATTGGTATTCATGATTTACTGTTTTTAGAAAATTATATTGCTACTGTTTCTTGTATATTGATATATTGAATATTGAATATGAGTGTTCCTACCTTTATTTTTGTATAAGAATATGCTTATATTGTATTGATACATCTACCATATCACAATGTACATTTCTACCTCTGATACTATTTATGTTATAACATTGTTTACATTTGATATGTAATGCACAGTTGTTTATTCTCTTAATCTTCAAATTAGATAGATATTGAGAATTATATATTTGTCATATTTATTTTTAGGTTAATCAGGTCTTTTAGATACATAGAGATTATATTTAATATAGATAATATAATCTTCAGCCTCTTCGAAGAGCTGTAGAAAATGGCCTTCAATCTAACCCAGAATTCTGTGCCAACGAGACACAGTTACTCCTGGCAATGCCACTCTACTCCCGAGAGAACGTTGAGCACCAAAGACACTCCACTGGGAGCTTGTCTTCTTGGCAGAACTGGCCTTTGGGTTAAGAAAAGCCCATATCTCAACTACTGACAAAGATACAGAATATCCATAAGTGGATGAAACAGGATTGTCTTATCTTGCCAAGACAGAATAGGATAATTCTAAGAAAGTTCCTTGCATTTGATAATGATATGTCAATTATGTTAGGCCTTAGCCAAAGTTGGTTGACTCAACATTGCAAACGAGACTTTGGGTGATTGCCCAGGTAGTCAGTTGTCTCTGTCATTTGTGGCACATTTTGGATATCTCTCATTTTTTTAAGTAATATTTATTCCCTTCTCAGATCTTTGACAGAATTGAAGATTATATAATTGTAGTTACTCTCTACATTATTTATAATCCTTGAGATAGAATGTCTAGCAAAACTTTTGTTCTCAATATTGTTTGTTATATTTATTATTTGTTATTATTGTTTATAGTTATATTTGGTTTAGTTCTGTCTTATTTAGACAAAAGGGGGAGATGTAGGGTTAGGTCAGCCCCCTTATGGGGCGGGCTTGCATTGGGCGAAGGTTAACTTATAAATCGGGCACGCGGGAGCCCGCGCGCCCCTTCCTGCTTCCTGTTATCCACAGGAACCGAGGTACTGTAAATCTATTTCTTCATTAAAGCTGTATATATTCTTTAAAATCTGCCTGCATTCATTTACACCACAACAACACTCTTTCAAACTGGTTCAAACAGGTTTAGACCGGCTCAAACCAGATCAACCTACATCAGGCCCGATCAAACAGGTTCAACTTGGATCAAACCAATTTAGACAGGTTTTTACTGGATCAAATGGTTCCAAGCGGATTAGACCGGTTCAAACTGGATAAGATCGGTTCAGGCCGGCCATACTGGATCGAACAGGTTTAGACTGGTTGAAACCAGTTTCCACCAGCTCAAACCTGATCAAACCAGTTTAGACCTGCTCAAACCGGATCAAACCAGTTTAGACCTGTTCCAACCGGAACAAAGTGGTTCAGACCAGATCAAACTGGTTCAAACTGGATCAAACCAGTTTAGACCAGTCCAAAGCCAGATCAAACTGGTTCAAACCAAATCAAACTGGTTTAGACAGGCTCAAACCGGATCAAAACAGTTTAAACTGATTCAGATGCGGATCAAACTGGTTTGGACCGGATTAAACCAGATTAGACTGGTTCTGACTAGATTAAACTGGTTTAGGACAGTTCAAATGGGATGAAACTGGTTGAAAGCAGATAAGAGGGGCTCAAACAGGATCAAACCGGTTTAAACTGGTTCAGACTGGATCAAATCAGATCAAACCAGATCAAACCGGTCCAGAACAGTTCAAACCGAATCAAACTGGTTCAAACTGGTTTAGACCGAATCAAAAGCGTTTGTACCGGATCAAACTGGATTGGACTGGTTCAGACTAGATCAAACCGGTTTAGATTAATTCAAACCGGATCAAACTGGTTGAAAGCGGATAAGACCAGCTCAAACCAGATTAGATGGGTTCAGGACAGTTCAAACCAGGTGCAAACTGGTTCAGACTGTTTCAAATCAGTTTAAACCTGTTTAGACGGGCTCAAACCGGATCAGATCAGATCAAACTGGTTCAAATAGGATCAAACCAGTTTAGAACGGTTCAAACCAGTTCAGATTGGTTCAGAACCAGATCAAACTCTTTAAACCAGTTCAAACAGGATTAGACAGGCTCAAACCGAATCAACCTGGATCAGACCCAATCAAACTGGTTCAACCTGGATCCAACCAGTTTAGACTGGTTCAAACCGGATCAACTGGTTCAAAGTGGATTAGACCTGCTCAAACTGGATTAGATCGGTTCAGGCCAAAACTACAGGATCCAACAGGTTCAGACCGGTTCCAACCGGTTTAGACTGGCTCAAACCTGATCAAACCAGTTTAGACCTGCTCAAACCAGATCAAACCAGTTTAGACCGGTTTAAACCAGACCAAAGTGTATCAGACCAGACCAAACTGGTTCAAACTGGATCAAACCAGTTTAGACCAGTCCAAAGCCGGATCAAACTGTTTCAAACCAGATCAAACTGGTTTAGACCTGTTCAAACAGGATCAAACTGGTTTAAACTGGTTCAGAGCAAAACAAAACAGTTTGGACCGGATCAAACCCGATCAAACCAGCTTAGCCCGGTTTAAACCGTGTCAAACTGGATCAGACCAGATCACACTGGTTCAAACCAGATCTAACCAGTTTCGACTGGTTCAAAACCAGATCTAACTGGCTGAAACCAGATCAAACCGGTCTGGACCAGATCAATCTGCTTCAAACCTGTTTAGACTGGTTCAAACCGGATCAAACTGGATCATACCAGATCCAGTTTAGACTGGTTCAAAACCAGTTAAACTGGTTCAAACCGGATCAAACCAGATCAGAACAGTTCAAACCAGATCAAACTGCTTCAAACTGGTTCAGACCGGATAAAACCTGTTTGGACTGGATCAAACTGTATTAGACTGGTTCAGACTAGATCAAACCGGTTTAGATCAGTTCAAACCAGATCAAACCGTTTGAAAGTGCATAAGACCAGCTCAAACAAGATTAGATGGGTTCAGGACAGTTCAAACCAGGTTCAAACCAGTTTAGACCGGTTGAAACCAGTCTAGACTGGCTCAAACCGCTTCAAACCAGTTTAGACCGGTTCAAACCGGATCAAAGTGCATCAGACCAGATCAAACTGGTTCAAACTGGATCAAACCGGTTTATACCAGTTCAAACCGGTCTGGACTGGATCAAACCACTTAAAAACCTGTTTAGACTGGTTAAAACTGGATCAAACCAGATCAAAGTGGTTCAAACTGGATCAAACCAGTTTAGACAGGTTCAAACTGGTTTAGACTGGTTAAAAACCAGATTAAACTGTTTCAAACTGGATCTAACAAGTTTAGACCAGCTCAAACCAGATCAGACCGGAATAAACTGATTCAAACTGGAACAAACCAGTTTACATTGCTTCAAACCGGTTTAGACCAGTTCAAAACCAGATCAAAATGATTCGAACCAGATGAAACTGTTTTAGACCGGTTCAAAATGTTTGAGCATGGCTCAAATCAGATCAAATCAGCTTAGCCCGGTTCAAACCGGATCAAACTGGATCAGACCGGATCACACTGGTTCAAACTGGATCAGATCAGTTTAGACTGGCTCAAAACTTTACCAAACTGGTTAGAAGGGGACCAAACCGGTTTAGACCAGTTCAAACTGGTTCAAACCAGATCAAACCAGTTTAAACCTGATCAAACTGGATTAGACTGGTTCAGACTAGATCAAACCGGTTTAGACCAGTTCAAACCAGATCAAACTAGTTCAAAGTGGATCAAACCAGTTTAGACTGGTCCAAAGCCCTATCAAACTGGTTCAAACCAGATCAAACTGGTTCAGACCGGCTCAAACTGGATCAAACTGGATTAAACTGGTTTAGAACGGATCAAACCAATTTTTACTGGATCAAACCGGATTAGACTGGTTCAGACTAGATCAAACCGGTTTAGACCATTACAGGATCAAACTGGTTGAAAGTGGATAAGACCAGCTCAAACCAGATTAGTTGGGTTCAGGATGGTTCAAACCAGGTTCAAACTGGTTTAGACTGGTTCAAACCGGTCTAGACAGGCTCAAACCGCTTGAAACCAGTTTAGACTGGTTCAAACTGGATCAAACTGGATCAGACCGCATCAAACTAGTTCAAACTGTTTCAAACCAGTTCAAACCTGTTTAGACCACCTCAAACCGGATCAGACCATATCAAACTGGTTCAAACTGGATCAAACCAGTTTAGAATGGATCAAATCGGTTTAGATCGGTTCAAAACCGGATCAACCAGGATCAGACCTGATCAAACTGGTTCAAACTGGATCAACCACTTTAGACTGGTTCAAACCGGATCAACTGGTTCAAAGCAGAATAGACCGGCTAAAACTGGATTAGATCGGGTCAGGCTGGCCATACCAGATCTACCAGGCTTAGACTGGGTCAAACCAGTTTAGACCGGCTCAAAACTAATCTAACTGGTTTAGACTTGCTCAAACCAGATCAAACCAGTTTAGACTGGTTCGAACTGGATCAAAGTGGAATAGACCAGATCAAACCGGTTCAAACTGGATCAAACCAGTTTTGACTGGTCCAAAGGCAGATCAAACTGGTTCAAACTGGATCATACCAGTTTAGACTGGCTCAATCCGGTTTAAACTGGTACAGACAGGATCAAACCATTTTGGACCGGATCAAAGCAGAATAGACTGGTTCTGACTAGATCATACTGGTTTAGACCAGTTCAACCCGATCAAACTGGTTGAAAGCGGATAAGAATGGCTCAAACCAGATTAAATCGGTTCCGGCCAGACCAAACCCAGTACAAACCAGTTTAGACAAGTTCAAACCGGTCTGGACCGGATCTAACCACTTCAAACCTGTTTAGACTGGTTAAAAATGGACCAAACTGGTCCAAAGCTGGATCAAACTGGTTCAAACCCGATCAAACCAGTTCAGACCTGTTAAAACCGGATGAAGCTGGTTCAAACTGGTTCAGACCGGATCAAACCCATTTGTACCGGTTCAAACTGTGTTAGACTGGTTCAGACTAGATCAAACTGGTTTAGACCAGTTCAAACTGGATCAAACTGGTTGAGAGTTGGATAAGACCAGCTCAAACTTGATTAGATAAGTTCAGGACAGTTCAAACCAGGGTCAAACCGGTTTAGACCGGTTGAAACCATTCTAGACTGTCTCAAACCGCTTCAAACTGGTTTAGATTGGTTCAAACCGGATCAACTGGAGCAGACCAGATCAAACAAGATCAAACTGGATCAAACCAATTTAGAATGGTTCAAACCAGTTTAGACCGGTTCAAAACCAGTTCAAAACGATTTGAACCAGATCAAACCAGTTTAGACCAGTGCAAACTGGTTGTGCCCAACTCAAACTGGATCAAACTGGATCAGACCAGATCACACTGGTTCAAACTGGATCAAACCAGTTTAGACTGGTTCAAATCCGGATCAAATTGGTTCAAACCGGATCAAACCAGTTCAAACTGGTTTAGACCGGATCAAACCTGTTTGTACCATATCAAACCGGATTAGACTGGTTTGGACTAGATCAAACCGGTTTAGAGCATTGAAACCGGATCAAACTGGTTGAAAGCTGATAAGACCAGCTCAAACTAGATTAGATGGGTTCAGGATGGTGTAAACCATGTTCAAACAGGTTTAGACTGGTTCAAACCGGTCTAGACAGGCTCAAACCACTTGAAACCGGTATAGATTGGTTCAAATCAGATCAAACTTGATCAGACCAGATCAAACTGGTTCAAACTGTTTCAAACCAGTTCAAACCTGTTAAGACCGGATCAAACCGGATCAGACCAGATCAAACTGGTTCAAACAGGATCAAACTAGTTTAGAACAGTAGAAACCGGTTTAGATCGGTTCGAAAGCAGATAAAAATCTTTCAAACCGGTTCAAACCACTTTAGACTGGTTTAAAATGGATCAAACTGGATCAGAACAAATCAAAGTGGTTCAAACTGGATCAAACCATTTTAGACCTGTTCAAACCAGATCAGACCGGATAAAACTCATTCAAACTGGATCAAACCAGTTTAGACTGTTTCAAACTTGTTTAGGCCTGTTCAAAACCAGATCAAGCCTCTTCTGCCATATAACATCTCCCGGCTCAGCCTGTTCGGGCGCTGGGACCGAATCCAAATTGGGAGGGCAACCGGGAGGGTGGTAGTTCCTTTGTCTCAATAGCCTGCCTGCAGCAAGCAAGGAAGGCCCTTTGTTTATGAGCGACCCAAGCAGCACAGAGATCTGATCTAGGCACCAGCAGAGCCATCCCTGGGAGTGACATCACTAAGAAGGTACATCAGTGGGCAAGGAGACCTGATCCTGTAAAAGAAGATCCATAGGGGAGCATTCGGAGGAAGAGATGGGCAGGCGCCAACGCAAGAATTCACCCAACAATCTGAAGAACAACATGAAACCACCAGAACCCAGCGACCTCACAACAGGAGGACAGGAACACCTTAATCAAGAAGAAGTAGAAAAAATTGACTTTATGAAAGTGATTGATGCCCTTAAACAGCATGTAAAAAATACCCTTATAGAAATGGATGAGAAGTATAACAGAAAGTTTGAAGAATTGAATAAATCAGTGAATGATACCCTAGGAAACCAAGGAAAAACAATCAAACAGATAATGGAAACAGTTCAAGACTTGAAAACTGAAATGGAGGCAAAGAAGAAAACACAAACACAAGGCCGGCTGGACATGGAAAATCTAGGTAAATGAATAGAGACTACAGAAACAAGCATAACCAGCAGAATGCAAGAGATAGAAGAAAGAATCTCAGATTCTGAAGATAACATAGAGAAAATAAACGCACTGATCAAAGAAAACAGCAAGTCCAACAAACTCTCATCACAAAACATTCAGGAAATATGGGACACAATAAAAAGACCAAACCTAAGAATAATTGGAGTAGAAGAAGGAGAAGTGCAGCTCAAAGGCCCAGAAAATATATTTAATAAAATTATAGAAGAAAACTTTCCCAACCTAAAGAAAGATATAACTATGAAGGTTCAAGAAGCATACAGAACACCGAATAGGCTGGATCAAAAAGAAAATCCCCTCGCCATATAATAATCAAAACACAAAGCATACAGAATAAAGAAAGAATATTAAAAGCCGCAAAGGAAAAAGGCCAAGTTACTTATAAAGGTAAACCTATCAGACTTACACCTGACTTCTCTATGGAAACCATGAAAGCCAGAAGGTCTTGGATAGATGTACTACAAAAGCTAAGAGAACATGGATGCAAGACCAGACTACTATACCCAGCCAAGCTTTCGTTTACTATAAATGGAGAAAATAAAATTTTCTAGGATAAAAACTAATTTAAACAATACGTAGTCACAAATACAGCCTTACAGAAAGTAATAGAAGGAAAATCACTACCCAAGGAGTCCAACAATGACCACAATAACTCAGACATCTAGAGACCCTTCACCAGCGCAACTGAAAGAAGGGAAACACACAAACTCTACTACTAAAAAAGTGACCGGAGTCAACAACCACTGGTCACTAATATCACTTAATCTCAATGGGCTCAACTCACTTATAAAAAGGAACAGGCTAAGAGATTGGATACGAAAACAGGATCCAACATTCTGCTGTTTACAAGAAACACATATCAAACACAAAGACAGGCACCTACTCAGAGTAAAGAGCTGGGAAAAGGCTTATCAAGCAAATGGACCTAAGAAACAAGCGGGTGTGGCCATACTAATTTCTAACAAATTGACTTCAAACTTAAATCAATCAGAAGAGATGGAGAGGGACATTTTATACTCATAACAGGAACAATTCATCAGGATGAAGTCTCAATCCTAAATATCTATGCCCCTAATATAAAAGCACCCACGTACGTACAAGAAACATTACTAAAACTCAAAGCAGCCATCAAACCGCACACACTAATAGTAGGAGACTTCAACACTCCTCTCTCACCAATGGACAGGTCAATCAGACAGAAACCTAACAGAGAAATAAGAGAATTAAAGGAGGTAATGAATAAATTGGACTTAACAGACATCTATAGAATATTGTACCCAAATAGGAAGAATATACCTTCTTCTCTGCAGCTCATGGTACCTTCTTGAAAATTGACCACATACTTGGTAACAAAGCAAACTTCCACATTTACAAAAAAATATTAGTAACCACCTGTGTCTTATCAGATCACCATGGATTAAAGTTAGAATTCAACAACAATGCTACCCTCAGAAAGCCAACAAACTCATGGAAACTGAACAGTCAACTACTGAACCACACCTGGATCAAGGAAGAAATAAAGAGAGAAATTAAAGTCTTCCTTGAATTCAATGAAAATTAAGAAACAACATACTCAAACTCATGGGACACTATGAAAGCAGTCCTGAGAGGAAAGTTCATAACACTAAGTGCCTACTTAAAGAAAACAGAGAAAGCACACATTGGAGACTTAACAGCCCACCTGAAAGCTCTAGAAAAAAAGAAGCAGACTCACCTAGGAGGAGTAGAAGACTGGAAATAATCAAACTGAGGGCTGAAATCAACAAAATAGAAACGCAGAAAACAATCCAAAGAATCAATGAAACAAAAAGCTGGTTCCTGGAGAAAATCAATAAGATTGATAAACCCCTATCCAAACTAATGAAACAGCAGAGAGAGAATATGCAAATTAATAAGATCAGAAATGAAAAGGGGGACATAACCACAGACACAGAGGAAATTCAGAGAATCATTAGATCTTACTACAAAAGTGTGTATGCCACAAAACTGAAAAATGTAAAAGAAATGGACACTTTTTTAGATAAATACCATATACCAAAGTTAAACCAGGACCAGGTGAACAATCTAAATAGACCTGATAGTTGCAAAGAATTAGAATCTGTTATCAAAAACCTCCCTACCAAAAAGAGCCCAGGACCAGATGGCTTCAATGCGGAATTCTACCAGAACTTCCAAGAAGACCTAATACCTATACTCCTTAATGTATTTCACAATATAGAAACAGAAGAGTCATTACCAAATTCCTTTTATGAAGCTACAGTTACTCTGATACCAAAACCACACAAAGACCCTACCAGGAAAGAGAATTACAGGCCAATCTCACTCTTGAACATTGACGCAAAAATCCTCAACAAAATACTGGCAAACCGAATCCAAGAACACATTAGAAAAATTATCCATTATGATCAAGTAGGCTTTATCCCAGAGATGCAGGGCTGGTTCAACATACGAAAATCTATCAATGTAATTCATCATATGAATAAACTGAAAGAAAAAAACCATATGATCATTTCATTAGATGCTGAAAAAGCATTTGACAAAATTCACCATCCCTTTATGATAAAGGTCTTGGAGAGATTAGGGATACAAGGGTCATACCTAAATATAATAAATGCTATATACAGCAAGCCAACAGCTAACATCAAATTAAATGGAGTGAAACTCAAAGCCATCCCACTAAACTCAGGAACATGACAAGGCTGTCCACTCTCGCCATATCTCTTCAATATAGTGCTTGAAGTTCTAGCAATAGCAATAAGACAACATAAGGGGATCAAGGGGATTCGAAATGGAAAAGAAGTTAAACTTTCGTTATTTGCAGATGATATGATAGTGTACATAAGCGACCCCCAAAACTCCACCAAAGAACTCCTACAGCTGATAAACACCTTTAGTAATGTGGCAGGATACAAGATCAACTCCAAAAAATCAGTTGCCATCTTATACACAAAGGATATGGAAGCAGAGAGGGAAATCAGAGAAGCTTCACCTTTCACGATAGCCACAAACAGCATAAAATATCTTGGGGTAACTCTAACCAAGGAAGTGAAAGATCTATTTAACAAGAACTTTAAGGCATTGAAGAAAGAAATTGAAGAGAATACCAGAAAATGGAAGGACGTCCCTTGCTCTTGGATTGGGAGGATCAACATAGTAAAAATGGCAATTCTACCAAAGGCAATTTATCGATTCAATGCAATCCCCATCAAGATCCCAGCAAAATTCTTCACAGATCTTGAAAGGACAATAATCAACTTTATATGGAAAAACAAAAAACCCAGGATAGCCAAAACAATCCTATACAATAAAGGATCTTCTGGAGGCATTACCATCCCAGACTTCAAACTCTATTACAGAGCTACAGTAATGAAAACAGTGTGGTACTGGCATAAAAACAGAGAAGTTGATCAATGGAATCGCATAGAAGACCCAAATTTTAACCCATAATCCTATGATCACCTCATTTTCGATAAAGGAGCTAAAAGTATACAATGGAGGAAAGAAAGCATCTTCAACAAATACTGCTGGCACAACTGGATATCAACCTGTAGAAGAATGAAAAAAGACCCATATCTATCACCTTGCACAAAACTCAAGTCCAAATGGATCAAAGACCTCAATATCAGTCTGAACACACTGAACCTGATAGAAGAGAAAGGGGGAAGCACCCTACAACAAATGGGCACAGGAGATCACTTTCTATGTATAATCCCAGCAGCACAGACATTAAGGGCAGCATTGAATAAATGGGACCTACTAAAACTGAGAAGCTTCTGTAAAGCAAAGGACACTGTCACTAAGACAAAAAGGCAACCTACTGACTGGGAGAAGATCTTCACCAACCCTGCAACAGACAAAGGCCTGATCTCCAAAATTTATAGAGAACTCAAGAAACTAGACTTCAAAATGCTAATTAACCCAATTAAAAAATGGGGCACTGAACTGAACAGAGAATTCTCAACAGAAGAAGTTCAAATGGCCAAAAGACACTTAAGGTCATGCTCAACCTCCTTAGTGATTAGGGAGATGCAAATCAAAACAACTTTGAGATATCATCTTACACCTGTTAGAATGGCTAAAATCAAAAACACCAATGATAGCCTTTGCTGGAGATGCTCTGGAGGAAGGGATACCATCATCCATTGCTGGTGGGAATGCAATCTTTTGCAACCACTTTGGAAATCAGTTTTTCGGTTTCTCAGGAAATTCCGGATCAACCTACCCCTTCACCCAGCAATACTACTCTTGGGAATATACCCAAGAGATGCCCTATTACATGACAAAAGCATTTGTTCAACCATGTTCATAGCAGTGTTATTTGTAATAGCCAGAACCTGGAAACAACCTAGATGCCCTCCAATGGAAGAATGGATGAAGAAAGTGTGGAATATATACACAATAGAGTTCTACTCAGCTGTAAATACAATTACATCTTGAATTTTGCATGCAAATGGATGGAAATAGAAAGCACTATCCTGAGTGAGGTAACCCAGACCCAAAAAGAGGATCATGTGATGTACTCACTCATAATTGGTTTCTAGCCATAAATAAAGGTCACAGAGTCTATAATTAGTGAACCTAAAGAAAGTAAATAAGAAGGTGAACCCAAGGAAAAACATATAATTATCCTTTTGGGTATGGGAAGTAGACAAAATTGCCGGGGAGAAAATTGGAATCTTGGGGGTGGGGTGGGATGGGGGTAATGGGGGATCGGGAGAGAAATGTGAGAAGGGGAGGATGGGGGACACTTGGGGAAACACGATGATTGGGATAAAGGAATGTTGGATAGGTGAGCACAGAAGCACAATTCTTTTTTAAGGGAGCCACCTTAGCATTGGCAAGAGACCTGAACCTAGAGTTGCTCCCAGGAGCCCAAGGAGATATGCCCTGTTAGTTCCTTGGCCAGCTGAGGATAGGGAACCTGAAATTACCCTATCCTATAGCCATACTGATGAATATCTTGCATATCACCATAGAACCTTCATCTAGCAATGGATGGAGATAGAGACACAGACCCATACTGGAGCATCAGACTAAGCTCCCAAAGTCCCAATGAGGAGCAGAAGGAGGGAGAACATGAGCATGGAAGTCAGGACCACGAGGGGTGCACCCACCCACTGAGACAGTGGGGCTGATCTATTGGGAGCTCACCAAGGCCAGCTGGACTGTGACTGAAAAATCATGGGATAAAACCAGACTCTCTGATCATGGCAAACAATGAGGGCTCATGAGAAGCCAAGGACTATGGCACGGGGTTTTGATCCTACTTCATGTTCTGGCTTTGTGGGAGCCTAGCCAGTTTGGATGTTCACCTTCCTAGACATGGACGGAGGAGGGAGGACTTTTGACTTTCCACAGGACAGGGAACCCTGTCTTCTATTTGGACTGGAAAGGGAGGGGGAGAGGAGTGGGTGAGGGAGAGAAGGGTGGGAGGAGGGGGAGGTAAATGGGAGGCTGGGAGGAGGCAGAAACTTTTTTTTCCTTTTCTCAATAAAAAATGAAAGTTTGGAGGGGTGTCAAGGTGTGGGTGAGTCTGGGAGGAGTTAGGGAGAGTAGTAGACGGGTGACAGAGATCAAAATTCTCAAAAGATTAATAAAATATGTTTTAAGGAAAGAAAACCAGATCAAAATGATTTGAACCAGATCAAACCGGTTTAGACTGGTTCAAACTGGTTGAGCCCGGCTCAAAGCAGATCAAACCAGCTTAGCCCAGTTCAAACTGGAACAAACTGGATCACAGTGGTTTAAACTGGATCAAACCAGTTTAGACTAGTTCAAAACCAGATCAAACTTGTTTAAACCGGATCAAACCGGTTCAAACCAGTTCAAACTGGAATCAAACTGGTTCACACTGGTTCAGACCATATCAAACCCGTTTGTACCGGATCAAACTACATTAGACTGGTTTAGACTAGATCAAACCGGTTTAGAACAGTTCAAACCAGATCAAACTGATTGAAAGCAGATAAGACCACCTCAAACCAGATTATATTGGTTCAGGATGGTTCAAGCCAGGTTCAAACCAGTTTAGATTGGTTCAAACTAGTCTAGACATGTTCAAACACCTTCAAACCAGTTTAGATTGGTTCAACCGTATCAAACTGGATCAGACAAGATGAAACTGGTTCAAACCGGATCAAACTAGTTTAGAACGGTACAAACCGGTTTAGAGCGGTTCAAATCCTGATCAAAATCTTTCAAACTGGTTCAAATTTGTTTAGACCGGCTCAAACCAATTCAACCTGGATCAGACCCGATCAAACTGGTTCAACTTGGATCAAACTAGTTTAGACCGGTTCAAACCAGATTGTTGTGGGAGGTCCTTCCTCTCCTCCAGCCTATAGCCGCTGAGATACCAGCCCATTGGGGTGTGGTCTCTCTCCCTTTAAAAAAGCTGCTACTTCCCTTCTTTCTCTCTCTCTCACTTCCTGCTCTGCATCTGGCGACTAGACTCCAAGCTTCCTGGTTGTGCGGCTGGGACGGTGATCTGTAAGTTTTTTCCCCTTTAAATAAATACCACCCTATTAATCATAATTCCAAACTGGTGTGGCATTGTTTGTGACTTACGCCTACACCTGGTGCCCAACGTTTGGTGTTAGGACCTTTCCTTCCCCCACTTGGATGCCTGCCGAGTTCAGCTTGGCTCGAGCCCTCCCTTCCTCAGCTGCGGCCTGTGCCTTGCGGCCTTTGCCTTGTGCGTGGAGCCAGAAGCTTAATATAAATTATCACGCAGTGGCTTTTCTTGCTGCAGTTCTTTATATTTTCCCTTTAGACACCTCAGATTGACTTCAAGTCCCCACGCACCCTATCGTCTGCCTCCTCATGTGGATTTAAACTCCACAGGCCCGCATAGTCTCTGCCCGCGTTGTTTGCTCTTTTCTGAGTTGTTTTTAAATCTCCCTTGCAAGCGCAGCTCTTAAGTGGTGTGAACCAGAGCACGTGGTTGCTTGTTTCCAAAAGTTGCAACCCCTCAGGGTGACTCTGTCACGTGGAGGCATAAGCAGCTTCCAGGTTGCTCTTCTCTACCCCTGGATTCTGGGTTTCTGGTTATGTCTATGGAATTGATTTAATTACATTTACTTTGTTGAGAAACTCGCATTTTCCGGTTTTTAACATGTACTAAGGCAGCAGACACTGAAACAGGACCCCGCTTTCATCACGACTCTCCAACAGTGCCACCTGCTGGATAATAGGTAATATGGCAGTTTTCATTTCTAACGCAAATTTTACTGCTTTGTTTTCACTAATACAATGGATTAGTAAATTTATATTTACTAATACAATGGATTACGTCATACAAGGTTTATAGGATTATGGGGATACCTTAATTTGCTTGTTACTAGGTTTCAGTTTTCTTTTCCATATTCTATCATTAAGGAAGAATATGACACTCCTAAGGATGATAGAATCTTTACGAACTAATAATGAACAGAAGAATATGGCACTCCTAAGAACGATAGAATCTTTACGAACTAATAATGAACAACTAATTTACAGGATTAAAATTATTGAAAATCAGGCTGGGCGATGGTGGCGCACGCCTTTAATCCCAGCACTCGGGAGGCAGAGGCAGGCGGATCTCTGTGAGTTCGAGACCAGCCTGGTCTACAGAGCTAGTTCCAGGACAGGCTCCAAAGCCACAGAGAAACCCTGTCTCGAAAAACAAACACAAAAAAAATTAAAATTATTGAAAATCAGAGGTTATTTGAACAAGTGGATACTATGACAGACAAAATTGACTCCATATCCAAGGGTACTAGAAAGTTACCTGAAAGGGTTCAGGCTGTTGAATTTGACGTTCAGACTTTATCACAAAGTTTTGATAAGGTAACAGAATGTATCTCCAAGATGGGAATCTACATGATATACAAGAAAAGTTTAAGGAGGACATGTTATCTTTGAAGGAAAATTTAAAGCTTTGGAATCACAGGTGCAGAATGGGGACCAAAAAATTGATACCTCAGTGAAATCACTAGAAACATATACAGGTCAGGAGATTCAGGATTTAAGAGAGACAATGATAAAAAGATTTGAAAAGATAGAAGGAATTATTGGAGCTGGTGAACAGAGTAAGAAGGCACAAGGCCAGTATACAATGCCACCACCAGCTATTAGAACTGGCTTACCCAGGGTTTTAGCGGCATACCCTATAATTAATTCTGACAAAGCGTCAACTTCTAAAGGCTCAAAGGGAGTCAAAGAAGCTGGATGGATGCCAATAGCAATGAATGATCTGAAAGAAATTAAGCAAGCTCTTGTTAATTTTGGCTTGCACTCTGCATATGTAAAGCAAATGATAAGGATGTGGGCTTCTAATGCTAGAGCTAGCCCCTATGATTTCTATCAGTTAGTGTCTGCAGTTTTAGATAATGGACCTTCCTCGATGTTTGGAATTTATTTCAGAGAAGAATCCAAACATATGGAACAGCAAGGAAGAGCAAAAGGTATGGAGGTTTCCCAAGATCAAATTCTTGGTGCAGGAGAATATGCTGATCTACAGGTCCAAGCTCTTTATGACGAAGATGTACTGTGTCTATGTCACCAAGCAGCTTTAAATGCTTGGAATAGGATACAAGATCCAGCAAAAAGGATTGAATCATATACCAGGATTAGGCAGGGACAGAGAGAACCCTTTATTGACTTTTTGCAAAGATTAATTAAGGCTCTGAATATAGGGGTAACAGACCCGGAAGCTAGATAAATACTTCTTGAATCTCTAGCTTTTGAAAATGCAAACACAGAATGCAAAAAGATAATTGGGCCTTTAAAGTCTAGATCAGCACCTATGGATGAATGGATTCAGCATATGATGAATGTTGAGATGTTTAGCTATAATGATGAATCTTGGGTAGGAGAAGCGATTTCCAAAGCAATGAGGAGACATCAAACTGGCAGGTGTTTTAATTGTGGTAAATTAGGACATTTGCAAAGGGATTGCAGGCAAAGAATTTCTAGGAATAATATCTCTTCTGGGAATGACAAAAATAGGAGACCTCGGCCTTCAGGCATATGTAGGAGATGCGGTAAAGGCCGGCATTGGTCCAACTAATGCAGGTCAACAAAAGACAGACAAGGCAACCTGATACCATTGGGAAACTCCTTGAGGGGCCTCTCGCAGGCCCCCAAGCCAACAGTGGCCCAGTCATTCCCAGTCACAGAGGAGAACGTGCCTCACCAAGAAAATTAAAAGCTCCAATTTCTGCTGAAAAAAGTAATACTGGTCTAAATGATGAATTACACATGGAGGATGAGTCAAAAAACCCAGTAGGACAGAGTAAACGTATATTTTGGCAGACTTCTATTAACGATCAAAGATCAAAGCTAAGAGTCTGTATAAATGGCACTTTTATTGAAGGCTTATTAGACACAGGTGCGGATGTAAGTATCATTACCCCAGAATCTTGGCATCTGAATTGGCCTCTTCAAGAGGTAGATGTTCAGTTTCTGGGAATTGGAACCCTATCTCGTGTAAAACAAAGCACAAGATGGGTTGAATGCATAGGGCCCGAAGGACAAATAGGAAGACTAAGGCCATATATAGCCAATATTGCCATTAATTTATGGGGCCATGACCTGCTACAGCAATGGAATACCCAGATTAACATTCCTGTAGTTCCAGGAACTCATAATTCTGGGAAAGATATGATGAGGTATTATAGAAAAAAGTCACCAGCTTTCAGGCTGTACAAGAACATACAGCAAATACCAAACCTTTAGAGGTACCAACAGCCCTACCTTTAAAATGGCTAACTGAGAAGCCAATATGGATCAAACAGTGGCCTCTAGCTGAAGATAAATTGCAGGCATTGGAACAGCTGGTGCAAGAGCAACTAGATGCTCACCATATTGAAGAATCAACCAGCCCTTGGAATTCTCCTGTGTTTGTTGTAAAAAAGAAATCTGGTAAATGGAGAATGGTGACAGATCTAAGAGCTGTCAACAAAGTAATTCAACCTATGGGCCCACTACAATCTGGAATCCCTTTGCCTTCTCTGTTACCAAAAGGATGGCCTCTTATAGTTATTGATTTGAAAGATTGTTTTTTCACTATACCGTTACAAGAAAAGGATAGAGAAAAATTTGCCTTCACAGTGCCTACTTATAATAATTCTCAGCCTAATAGGAGATATCAATGGACTGTCCTCCCACAGGGTATGCTCAATAGTCCTACATTGTGCCAATATTTTGTAAGTAAGCCATTGGAAATAATTCTTAAACAATTCCCCAAGTCCATAATTTATCATTACATGGATGACATCTTGTTATCTGAATCAAATAAAGATACTTTAGAAAGGATGTTTGAAGAAGTAAAGAAAGTCTTGCCTAGGTGGAGATTACAAATTGCCCCTGAAAAGATTCAAAGAGGAAATTCTATTAATTACCTAGGTTACAGAATAGGGTTAGAGAAAATTAAAACGCAAAAAGCACGAATTAGGAGAGACCAGTTAAAGATTCTTAATGACTTCCAAAGATTGTTAGGAGACATTTCCAGTCTACGACCAGCTGTTGGGATAACACCTGATCTAATAGTTCATTTAAACTAAACCTTAGATGGTGATAAAGATTTGAATAGTCCAAGAAAACTAACAGCTGAAGCAGAAAAGGAACTGACAATGAGGAAAAATTACAGGAGGCACATGTGGATAGGGTGAACCCAAATCTTAGCTGCATCCTAGTCATATTGCCTTCCAGAATTTCTCCTACAGGGATTCTAATGCAGAGGGAAGATATTATTTTAGAGTGGATATTTATACCTAATAAACCAAGTAAAAAATGAAAAAGTTATGTGGAAAAAGTCTCTGAATTAATTATAAAACGTATGCTGAGACTTCGTCAACTAGCCGGTATAGACCCAGCAGAAAGTATAGTGCCTTTTACTACTGAAGAAATAAAAAAGTTATGGGAAGACAATGAACCATGGCAAAGAGCTTGTGCTAATTTTTTGGGAGAAATTAATAGCAACTATCCCAAAAGTGGTAGACTTAACCTCATAAAAAGAACTTCTTGGATTCTTCCTAGAATTGTACGCGATGCTCCAATAACTGGAGCTCGTACATTCTATACTGATGCAAATAAATCAGGGAAAGCAGGTTACAAGTCAGATGAATTGAGTAAGGTGGAACAAAGCCCTTATAATTCTGTCCAGAAGGCAGAATTATATGCCATTCTTATGGTGCTAAGGGATTTTAAAGAACCTCTTAATATAGTTACAGATTCACAATATGCAGAAAGAGTTATCTTGCATATTGAAACTGCTGAATTTATACCAGATGACACAGAGTTGACTTCATTGTTTATCCAGGTACAAGACATAATCAGGAACAGGCTTTGTCCGATGTACATAACACACATCCGGTCCCATACAGGTCTGCCTGGTCCTCTAGCCCAAGGCAACGCTGAGATTGATCAATTATTGATTGGAAGTGTGTTGCAGGCCTCAGAATTTCATAAGAAGCATCATGTCAATAGTAAAGGCCTAAAGAAAGAGTTTTCCATTACTTGGCAACAAGCTAAGGACATTATAAAGAGATGTCCTACTTGTTCTTTCTATAATCAAACACCGTTGCCTGCAGGGAGTAACCCAAAGGGTACTAAGAGAAATGAAATCTGGCAGATGGATGTGTTCCACTTTATGGAATTTGGTAAATTAAAATATGTACATCACACCATAGACACGTATTCAGGTTTTCAATGGGCTACTGCCCTGAGCTCAGAAAAGGCTGATTCAGTAATCACACATTTATTGGAAGTTATGGCCATCATGGGTATACCTGCACAAATAAAGACAGATAATGGTCCAGCATATGTATCTAAGAAAATGAAATGCTTTTTTGATTATTATAATATAAAACACATTACCGGTATACCAAATAATCCTACAGGTCAGGCAGTTATAGAAAGATCAAATCGTACTATAAAGGATATGCTGAACAAACAGAAAGGGACTGAAAATACCCCCAGAAATAGATTACATAATGCTTTATTAACCTTGAATTTTCTTAACGCTAATGAGAAAGGAACAACAGCAGCAGAAAGACATTGCATAATGGAAAAGTCTGCTGAACTAAATCAACCGATCTATTTCAAAGATGTGCTGACCTCTCAATGGAAGCCAGGAGATGTGCTACGTTGGAGAAGGGGTTTTGCTCTTGTTTCCACAGGTGAAGAAAAATTGTGGATACCATCAAAATTAATAAAGTTTCGATTTGAAGAGGAGAAACCTCAGGGAAGGAAAAATGACAACTCATCCACAGTGATGATATTCATACAGGTGGTAAGAAAAACATATAGAATGGGGGCAGGGTTCTGTTCTTATCTCCACAGGAAAACACTCATCTTTGAAAAATTCAAGGGACCCTGGATGTTTGGATACTGACAGATGGGAAAATACCTGCCCAATAGGAAATATCAAGAAAACTGAATAGGTTGTGTAAGTAAATCATATTAAACCATATTTCTAAATTTATAGAGCTGGTTTTGAAGTTGGACTCTGGCTCAGTCCCTCTCCAATTCCAAGCCTGTTAGTAAGAGAAAAACCCAGAGTTTCTGGAGTTTCTGTCTCATGTCAAGAGCCATGATATGGGACAGAAAGAAATATGAGTTTAGAAAACAGCTTTGCTTTTCTTCATATCTATCATACCTTTCATTGAATATATCTATCATGCCTTTCATTGAATATATATATATGTCTACATATGTCTATATATGTCTATATGATTAATGTTTTAAGTTTTTTACAATGAACAATGAGTCTTTCCTGAAGTGACATTTGAAGTTTCCAGGAAGAAGATGGGGCCCCACAAGAACAACTCTACCTGGCTGATATGATGTCATGATACTGATAGCACTACTACAAGACCTGTTTTGGGTACCAGCTGCACAAGACGATCCCAACTTGGTTAGCTGAAATGGTGCACATCTTGTACAACATTCTGGCCAGAACTCCACAAAATACTCAGAGACTATTTGCAATTTTAAAAGATATTGATCTTGAAATTTAACCATCATTTTACTTTCATAGGATCCCCCAGAAAGAACATCGCCCCCATGACAGCTGGAAGTAATTCTAGAGAAGGACATCCCATCTCCCAGTGAAAGTTTGCCCTTGGGTTTAGGGACATCATTTAGGGGTTGGGAGGTTGGGGGAGGAATTTTATAAGCTCAGGGATCATTTTGGGAAAAAAAATGATGGGATAATAGATTTATAATTGTGAGTTACCGTTTTTTAGACAAATATATTGGTATCGATTCTTGTATATTGATACAAAGTTAAATTATATTGACTATTGTATGCATGCATGTTTCTACCTCTGTTTAAAACATTTTTTATGTATTGACATATATTGTATTGATATACATATTGTATGTATTTACCGTATTGCAGTGTACATTTCTACCTCTGATTAAGATACTTATATATTGTTTGTGTATTGATATATATTTACCATATTGCAATGTATATTTGTACATTGTTTATATTTGGAGGTCATTGTCCTCATTTGTTTCACAGTCTTTTATTGTCTTAGTCTTTAAGTTAGATAGATATTGAGAATTAAATAGATTAATAGTCATCTAAGTTTGTCATTTATAATTAGACTAATCAGGTTCTTTAGATATATAGAGATTAGACTCAGTATAGATAGATAATCTTCAACCTCTTCAAAGAGCTGTAGAAAATGGCCTTTAATCTAACTCAGAGTTTTATGGTAGTGAGACACAATTGCTCCTGGCAACACTGCTCTATTCCCGAGAGGATGTTGAGCACCAAAGACACTCCACCTGGAGCCTTTCTTTTTGGCAGAACTGGCCTTGGGGCAAAGAAATGCCCATACCTCCACCACTGACAGAGATACAGAGCATGTATCAATGGATAAAACAGGACTGTCATATCCTGCCAAGACAGGGTAAGATAGTTTTGAAAAGTTGCCTGCCTTTGAAAATGGTATGTCAGTTATGTTAGGCCTTAGCCAAAGTTGGTTGCTTCCACGCTGCAAACGTGACTTTGGGTGATTGCCCAGGTAGCTAGTTGTCTCTGTGATTTGTTGCATGTTTTGGAAGTTGTTTTACTGAACTTCCTAATTACCCAGGTAACATTATTTCCCTTCTCAGATCTTCGATGGGGTTGAAGACTATATAAATGTAGTTACTTTTCTCTCATGACTTGGCCAAGTTATTTATTATACAAGACCTAAGCTAGTTAGAATAGGATATTTGTACTTATTGTATATAAATTCGTAGTAGGTTTAGAACTCTCTTACTTAAACAGAAGGGGGAGGTGTTGCGGGAGGTCCTTCCGCCCATCCAACCAATAGCTGCTGAGATACCAGCCCATTGGGGCGTGGTCTCTTCCCCTTTAAAAAGTGACTACTTCCCTCTGCTCGCTCTCTTCACTTCCTGCTCCGCTGACGACTAGACTCCCTTCCTGGTTGCGCAGAGGTCTGTTGTCTGGGACGGTGATCTGTAAGTTTGTTCCCCTTTGAATAAATACCACCCTATTAATCATAATTATAAACTAGTTTGGCATTGTTCGTGACTTACGCCTTCACACAAGAGTGTTTCACTGTAAAGAGTACACGAGTTTAGGATATGTCAAAGCATGGGTAGAAATGAGAGCAGTGTTCCTTTTCTCTGTAGAAGCTTTACTTTGAAAGATAATCACATTCTTTTGAAAGTGTATGAATTTCAAGAAATACTTTCATGAGAACCACACGAGTGTTTCACGGTAAAGAGTAGACATTGTTTGGGATATGTCAAAGCATGGTTAGAAATGAGAGCAGTGTTCCTTTTCTCTGTAGAATCTTTACTTTGAAAGATAATCACGTTCTCTTGAAAGTGTTTTAATTCCCTGAAATGCTTTTGTGAGAAACGCACATGTGTTTCTCCGAAAAGAGAATCAGTTGTTAGAGATATGTCACAGTATTGCTAGAAGTGAGAACAGTGTGCCTTTTCTCTGTAGCAGCTTTACTTTGAAAGATAATCACGTTCTTCTGAATGTGTATGAATTTCATGAAATGCTTTCATGAGAACCACACGAGTGTTTCACTGTAAAGAGTAGACGTTGTTTGGGATATGTCAAAGCATGGGTAGAAATGAGAGCAGTGTTCCTTTTCTCTGTAGAAGCTTTACTTTGAAAGATAATCAAGTTCTTTTTAAAGTGTTTTACTTCCCTAAAATGCTATTGTGAGAAACACACATGTGTTTCTCTGAAAAGAGAAACAGTAGTTACAGATATGTAACAGTATTGTTAGAAGTGAGAACAGTGTGCCTTTTCTCTGTAAAAGCTTTACTTTGAAAGATAATCACGTTCTTTGGAAGTGTTTTAATTCCATAAAATGCTTTTGTGAGAAACGCACATGTGTTTCTCTGTAAAGAGAATCAGTTGTTACAAATATGTAAC
>JABTXL010020365.1:0-12327 GCA_025134845.1 Neodon shergylaensis | reverse complement strand
TGTATGAATTTCAAGAAATGCTTTCGTGAGAAACACACGTGTTTTTTGAGAACCAAAGCCCTTGTTTAGAATATGTTAAAGTATTCTTAGAAGAGAGAACCGTGTTACTTTTCTCTGTAGAGGCATTATTTGAAAGATAATCACGTTCTTTTTTAACTGTATTAATTTCATGAAATACTTCCGTGAGAATAATGAGTGTGTTTCTCTGTAAAGAGAAGACATTGTTTGGTATATGGCAAACTATGGTTAGAAGTGAGAGCAGTTTTCTTTTTCTCTGTAGAAGCTTTACTTTGAAAGACAATCACCTTCTTTTGAAAGTGTATGAAATCCATTAAATGCTTTTGTGAGAAACCACATGTGTTTCTCTGAAAAGAGAATCAGTTGGTAAAGATATGTCACAGTATTGTTAGAAGTGAGAACAGTGTGCTTTTTCTCTGCAGAAGCTTTACTTTGAAAGATAATCATGTTCTCTTGAAAGTGTTTTAATTCAATGAAATGCTTTTGTGAGAAACGCACATGTGTTTCTCTGAAAAGAGAATCAGTTGTTAGAGATATGTCACAGTATTGTTAGAAGTGAGAACAGTGTTACTTTTCTTTGTAGAAGCTTTACTTTGAAAGATAATCACGTTCTTTGAAAGTGTTTTAATTCCATGAAATGCTTTTGTGAGAAACACACATGTGTTTCTCTGAAAAGAGAATCAGTTGTTAGAGATATGTCACAGTATTGTTAGATGTGAGAACAGTGTGCCTTTTCTCTGTAGAAGCTTTACTTTGAAAGATAATCACGTTTTTAGAATGTGTATGAATTTCAACAAAAGCTTTTGTGAGAAACACACATGTGTTTCTCTAAAAGCGAAGCCCTTGTTTGAGATATGTCAATGTATTGTTAGAAGAGAGAACAGTTTTCCTTTTCTCTGTAGAAGCTTTCCTTTGAAAGATAATCACGTTCTTTTGAAAGTATTTTAATTCCATGAAATGCTTTTTTGAGAAATGCACATGTATTCTTCCGAAGAGATAATCAGTTGTTACAGATATGTCACAGTATTGTAAGAAGTGAAAACAATGTTCCTTTTCTTTGTAGAAGCTTTACTTTGAAAGATAATCACGTTCTTTTTCAAGTGTATGAATTTCATGAAATGCTTTCTGAGAACCACAAGAGTGTTTCTCTGTAAAGGGTAGACGATGTTTGGGATATGTCAAACTATGGTTAGAAGTGATAGCAGTGTTCTTTTATTCTGTAGAAGCTTTTCTTTGAAAGATAATCACGTTCTTTTGAAAGTGTATGAATTTCAAGAAATGCTTTTGTGAGAAACCACATGTGTTTCTCTGAAAAGAGAATCAGTTGTTAGAGATATGTCACAGTATTGTTGGAAGTGACAACAGTGTGCCTTTCTCTGCACACGATTTACTTTGAAAGATAATCACGTTCATTTGAAAGTGTATTAATTCCATGAAATGCCTTTTTGAGAAACGCACATTTGTTTCTCTGAAAAGAGAATCAGTTGTAACAGATATGTCACAGTATTTTTAGAAGTCAAAGCAATGTTTCTTTTCTCTGTAGAAGCTTTGCTTTGAAAGATAATCACGTTTTTTGAAAGTGTATGAATTTCAACAAATGCTTTTGTGAGAAACACACATGTGTTTCTCTTAAAAGCGACGCCCTTGTTTGGGATATGTCAAAGTATTTTTAGAAGTGAGAGCAGTGTTCCTTTTCTCTGTAGAAGCTTTACTTTGAAAGATAATCACTTTCTTTTTAAGTGTATGAATTTCATGAAATGCCTTTTTGGGAAACATACAAGTGTTTCTCTGAAAAGAGTAGACATTGTTTGGGATATTCAAAGTATTTTTTAGAAGTGAGAGCAGTGTTCCTTTTCTCTGTAGAAGCTTTACTTTTAATGATAATCACGTTCTTTTGCAAGTGTATAAATTTCATGGAATGCTTTTGTGAGATTCGTACATTTGTTTCTCTGAAAAGACAAGAAGTTGCTTGTGATATGTCTAAGTACTGTTAGAAATGAGAACAGTGTTTCTTTTCTCTGTAGAAGCTTTACTTTGAATGATAATCACGTTCTTTGTAAATTGTATGAATTTCGTGAAATGCTTTTGTGAGAAACTCTTATGTGTTTCTCTGAAATAGAAGCCATTGATTTTCATAGGTTAAAGTATTGTTATTTGTGAGAGGAGTGTTCCTTTTCTCTGTACAAGCTTTACTTTTCTTTCGAAATTGTATGAATTTTATGAAATGCTTTTGTGAAAAATGGACATGTGTTTCTCTGAAAAGGGAAGTCGTTGTGTTTAATATGTCAAAGTATTGTTAGAAATGAGAGTAGTGTTCAATTTCTCTGCAGAAGCCTTACTTTGTACGATAACCACGTTCTTTTGAAAATGTATGAATTTCATGAAATGCTTTCGTGGGAAATGTACATGTGTTTCTTGAAAAGAGAAGAAGTTGTTTGGGATATGTCAAAGTGAGAGAACAGCCCTTTGTTTATGAGCTACCCAAGCAGTATGGAGATCCGATCTGGGCACCAGGAGTGACATCATTGTGTTGAGTGAGTTTCTGACCGCGGCAGCAGCCTGGGACAGGGAACTCAGATGTTCCTCATCCCTCCTACACTTCCTGGTCATCCCGCAGGGGCTATACTGCCCAATACCTCGTCTCTCTTCCTATCCAACCCGGCTTGCATCCAGAACCCTCCCCCCCGTTTGCCTCCCTCCCCTCTTCCGCCACATAACATCTCCCAGCTCAGCCTGTTCGGGGCACTGGGACCGAATCCAAATGGAGAGGGCAACCGGGAGGGTGGTAGTTCCTTTGTCTCAATAGCCTGCCTGCAGTAAGCAAGGTAGGCCCTTTGACATCACTGGGAAGGTACATCAGTGGGCAAGGAGACCTGATCCTGTAAAAGAAGACCCATAGGGGAGCATTCGGAGGAAGAGATGGGCAGGCACCAATGCAAGAATTCAGCCAACAATCTGAAGAACAACATGAAACCACCAAAACCCAGCAACCTCACAACAGGAGGACAGGAACACCTTAATCAAGAAGAAGTAGAGATTGACGCCCTTAAACAGCATGTAAAAAATGCCCTTATAGAAATGGATGAGAAGTATAACAGAAAGTTTGAAGAATTGAATAAATCAGTGAATGATACCCTAGGAAACCAAGGAAAAACAAACAGATAATGGAAACAGTTCAAGACTTGAAAACTGAAATGGAGGCAAAGAAGAAAACACAAACAGAAGGCCGGCTGGACATGGAAAATCTAGGTAAACGAATAGAGACTACAGAAATAAGAATAACCAGCAGAATACAAGAGATAGAAGAAAGAATCTCAGATTCTGAAGATAACATAGAGAAAATAAACGCACTGATCAAAGAAAACAGCAAGTCCAAAAAACTCTCATCACAAAACATTCAGGAAATATGGGACACAATAAAAAGACCAAATCTAAGAATAATTGGAGTAGAAGGAGAAGAAGTGCAGCTCAATGATTCAGAAAATATATTTAATAAAATTACAGAAGAAAACTTTCTCAACCTAAAGAAAGATGTACCTATGAAGGTTCAAGAAGCATACAGAACAGCGAATAGGCTGGATCAAAAAAAAAATCCCCTCGCCATATAATAATCAAAACACAAAGCATACAGAATAAAGAAAGAACATTAAGAGCCGCAAAGGAAAAAGGTCAAGTTACTTATAAAGGTAAACCATTCAGACTTACACCTGACTTCTCTATGGAAACCATGAAAGCCAGAAGGTCCAGGATAGATGTACTGCAAAAACTAAGAGACCATGGATGCAAGCCCAGACTACTATACACAGCCAAGCTTTCGTTCACTATAAATAGAGAAAACAAAAATTTCCAGGATAAAAACAAATTTAAAGAATACGTAGCCACAAATACAGCCTTACAGAAAGTAATAGAAGGAAAATCACTAACCAAGGAGTCCAACAATGACCACAATAACTCAGACATCTAGAGACCCTTCACCAGCAGAACTTAAAGAAGGGAAACACACAAACTCTACTACTAAAAAAGTGACCGGAGTTAACAACCACTGGTCATTAATATCACTTAATCTCAATGGGCTCAACTCACCTATAAAAAGGCACAGGCTAAGAGATTGGATACGAAAACAGGATCCAACATTCTGCTGTTTACAAGAAACACATATCAAACACAAAGACAGGCACCTACTCAGAGTAAAGGGCTGGGAAAAGGCTTATCAAGCAAATGGACCTAAGAAACAAGCGGGTGTGGCCATACTAATTTCTAACAAAGTCGACTTCAAACATAAATCAATCAGAAGAGATGGAGAGGGACATTTTATACTCATAACAGGAACAATTCATCAGGATGAAGTCTCAATCCTGAATATCTATGCCCCTAATATAAAAGCACCCACGTACGTAAAAGAAACATTACTAAAACTCAAGGCAGCCATCAAACCGCACACACTAACGTTAGGAGACTTCAACACTCCTCTCTCACCAATGGACAGGTCAATCAGACAGAAACCTAATAGAGAATTAAGAGAATTGTTGGAGGTAATGAAGCAAATAGACTTAACAGACATCTATAGAATATTCCACCCAAATAGGAAAGAATATACCTTCTTCTCTGCAGCTCACGGAACCTTCTCGAAAATTGACCACATACTCGGTACCAAAGCAAACTTCCACAGTTACAAAAAAATATTAGTAACCACCTGTGTCTTATCAGATCACCATGGATTAAAGTTAGAATTCAACATTCTACCAGAACTTCCAAGAAGACGTAATACCAATACTCCTTAATGTATTTCACAATATAGGAACAGAAGAGTCATTACCAAATTCCTTTTATGAAGCTACAGTTACTCTGATACCAAATCCACACAAAGGAAACAGGAAAGAGAATTACAGGCTAATCTCACTCATGAACATCGACACAAAAATCCTCAACAAAATACGGGCAAACCGAATAAAAGAACATATTAGAAAAATTATCCATTATGATCAAGTAGGCTTCATCCAAAAGATGCAAGGCTGGTTCAACATACGCAAATCTATCAATGTAATAAACAATATAAATAAACTGAAAGAAAAAAACCATATGATCATTTCATTAGATGCTGAAAAAGCAATTGACAAAATTCAACATCCCTTTATGATAAAAGTCTTGGAGAGATTAGGGATACAAGGGTCATACCTAAATAAAATAAAAGCTATATACAGCAAGCCGACAGCTAACATCAAATTAAACGGAGAGAAACTCAAAGCCATCCCACTAAACTCAGGAACATGACAAGGCTGTCCACTCTCTCCATACCTCTTCAATATAGTGCTTGAAGTCCTAGCAATAAGACAACATAAGCAGATCAAGGAGATGCGAATTGGAAAAGAAGAAGTTAAACTTTTGTTATTTGCAGATGATATGATAGTATACATAAGCGACCCCAGAAACTCCACCAAAGAACTCCTACAGCTGATAAACACCTTTAGGAATGTGGCAGGATACAAGATCAACTCCAAAACATCAGTCACCCTCTTATACACAAAGGATATGGAAGCAGAGAGGGAAATCATAGAAGCTTCACCTTTCACGATAGCCACAAACAGCATAAAATATCTTGGGGTAACTCTAACCAAGGAAATGAAAGATCTATTTGACAAGAACTTTAAGGCATTGAAGAAAGAAACTGAAGAGGATACCAGAAAATGGAAGGACCTCCCTTGCTCTTGGATTGGGAGAATCAACATAGTAAAAAGGCAATTTATAGATTCAATGCAATCCCCATCAAGGTCCCATCAAAATTCTTCACAAATCTTGAGAGGACAATAATCAACTTTATATGGAAAAACAAAAAACCCAGGATAGCTAAAACAATCCTATACAATAAAGGATCTTCTGGAAGCATTACCATCCCTGACTTCAAACTCTATTACAGAGCTACAGTAATGAAAACAGTGTGGTACTGGCATAAAAACAGAGAAGTCGACCAATGGAAGAGCATAGAAGACCCAAATTTTAACCTACAAACCTATGATCACCTCATTTTCGTTAAAGGAGCTAAAAGTATACAGTGGAAGAAAGAAAGCATCTTCAACAAATGGTGCTGGCACAACTGGATGTCAACCTGTAGAAGAATGAAAATAGACCCATACCTATCACCTTGCACAAAACTCAAGTCCAAATGGATCAAAGACCTCAATATCAGTTGGAACACACTGAACCTGATAGAAGAGAAAGTGGGAAGTACCCTACAACAGATGGGCACAGGAGATAGCTTCCTGTGTATAACCCCAGCAGCACAGACATTAAGGGCAACATTGAATAAATGGGACCTACTAAAACTGAGAAGCTTCTGTAAAGCAAAGGCCACTGTCACTAAGACAAAAAGGCAACCTACAGACTGGGAGAAGATCTTCACCAACCCTGCAACAGACAAAGGTCTGATCTCCAAAATTTATAGAGAACTCAAGAAACTAGACTTTTAAATGCTAATTAACCCAATTAAAAATGGGGCACTGAACTGAACAGAGAATTCTCAACAGAAGAAGTTCAAATGGCCAAAAGATACTTAAGGTCATGCTCAACCTCCTTAGTAATCAGGGAAATGCAAATCAAAACAACTTTGAGATATCATCTTACACCTGTCAGAATGGCTAAAATCAAAAACACCAATGATAGCCTTTGCTGGAGAGGTTGTGGAGAAAGGGGTACAATCATCCATTGCTGGTGGGAATGCAATCTTGTGCAGCCACTTTGGAAATCAGTGTTTAGTTTTCTCAGGAAATTCGGGATCAACCTACCCCTGGACCCAGCAATACCACTCCTGGGAATATACCCAAGAGATGCCCTGTCATATGACAAAAGCATTTGTTCAACTATGTTCATAGCAGTATTATTTGTAATAGCCAGAACCTGGAAACAACCTAGATGCCCTTCAATGGAAGAATGGATGAAGAAAGTGTGGAATATAAACACATTAGAGTACTATGCTGCGGTAAAAAACAATGACTTCTCAAATTTTGCATGCAAATGGATGTAAATAGAAAACACTATCCTCAGTGAGGTAAGCCAGACCCAAAAAGAGGAACATGGGATGTACGCACTCATACTTGGTTTCTAGCCATAAATAAAGGTCACGGAGTCTATAATTGGTGAACCTAAAGAAGCTAAATAAGAAGGTGAACCCCAGGAAAAACGTAATTATCCTCTTGGCTATGGGAAGTAGACAAAATTGCTGGGGAGAAAATTGGGATCTTGGGGGTGGGGTGGGATGGGGGTAAGGGGATGGGGAGAGAAAAGTGAAAAGGGCAGGATGGGAGGGGAACTTGGGGAAACAGGATGATTGGGATAAAGGAAGGTTGGAAGGGGAGCACAGAAGCACAATTCTTAGTTAATGGGCTTGGCAAGAGACTTGAACCTAGAGTGGCTCCCAGGAGCCCAAGGCAATGTCCCCAGTTAGTTCCTTGGGCAGATGAGGATAGGGAACCTGAAATGACCCTATCCTATAGCAATGCTGACAAATATCTTGCCTATCACCATAGAACCTTCATCTGGTGATGGATGGAGATAGAGACTGAGACCCACACTGGAGCACTGGACTGAGCTCCCAAATTCCCAATGAGGAGCGGAAGGAGGGAGAACATGTGCAAGGATGTCAGGACCACCAGGGGTGCACCCTCCCACTGAGACAGTGTGGCTGATCTATTGGGAGCTCACCAAGGCCAGCTGGACTGTGACTGAAAAAGCATGGGATCAAACCGGACTCTCTGAACATGGCGAACAATGAGGGCTGATGAGAAGCCAAGGACAATGGCCCTGGGTTTTGATCCTACTTCATGTTCTGGCTTTGTGGGAGCCTAGCCAGTTTGGATGTTCACCTTCCTAGACATGTACGGAGGGGGGAGGACCTTGGACTTTCCACAGGGCAGGGAACCCTGACTGCTATTTGGACTGGAGAGGGAGGGGGAGAGGAGTGGGGGGAGGGGGAGAAGGGTGGAAGGAGGGGGAGGGAAATGGGAGGCTGGGAGGAGACGGAAATATTTTTTTCCTTTTCTCAATAAAAAAACTACTATACCCAGCTAAGCTATCATTCACTATCAATGGAGAAAACAAGACATTCCAGGATAATAACAAATTCAAACAATACATAGCCACAAATCCAGCACTACAGAAAGTAATAGAAGGATAATCACAACCCAAGGAATCCAACATAGCCAACACTGCCTACAATAACAAGGCATCTAGCGACCCTTCACCAGCACAAGTCAAAGAAGGGAAACACACAAACTCTACTATCAAAAAAAATAAGAATAACCGGAGTAAACAACCACTGGTCATTAATATCACTTAATCTCAATGGGCTCAATTTACCTATAAAAAGGCAGCAACATTCTGCTGTTTACAAGAAACACATATCAAACACAAAGACAGTCATCTTCTCAGAGTAAAATGTTGGGAAAAGGTTTTTCAAGCAAATGGTCCTAAGAAAAAATCAGGTGTGGCCATACTAATTTCTTACAAAACTGACTTCAAACTAAAATCAATCAGAAGAGACCGAGATGGACACTTTATACTCATAACAGGAACATTTAATCAGGATGAAGTCTCAATCCTGAATATCTACGCCCTTAGTATAAAAGTACCCACTTATGTAAAAGAAATATTACTAAAACTCAAGGCAGACATCAAACCACACACACTAGTAGTAGGAGACTTCAACACTCCTCTCTCACCAATGGACAGGTCAATGAGACAGAAACCTAATAGAGAATTAAGAGAATTGTTGGAGGTAATGAAGCAAATGGACTTAACAGACATCTATAGAAAACTCCACCCAAATCGGAAAGAATATACATTCTTCTCTGCAGCTCATGGAACCTTATCGAAAATTGACCACATACTTGGAAACAAAGGAAACCTCCACAGATACAAAAAAAAAGCAGTGTTCACCTGTGTCTTATCAGATCACCACGGACTAAAGTTATAAGGCAACAACAATGCTACCCCCAGAAAGACAACATAATCATGGAAACTGAACAGTCAACTACTGAACCACACCTGGGTCAAGGAAGAAATTAATAAAGAAATTAAAGTCTTCCTTGAATTTAACGAAAATTAAGAGACAACATACTCAAACCTATGGGACATGATGAAAACAGTGCTAAGAGGAAAGTTCATAGCACTAAGTGCCCACTTAAAGAAAACGGAGAAAGCATACACTGGGGACTTAACATCACACCTGAAAGCTCTAGAAAAAAAATAAGCAGATGCACCCAGGACGAATAGACAACTGGAAAAAATCAAATTGAGGGCAGAAATCAACAAAATAGAAAAACAGAAAACAGTCCAAAGAATCAATGAAACAAAAAGATGGTTCTTGGAGAAAATCAACAAGATCGACAAACCCTTATCCAAACTAATTAAATGACAGAGAGAGAACACATAAATGAATAAGATCAGAAATGAAAAGGGGGACATAACCACAGACACAGAGGAAATTCAGAGAATCATTAGATCTTACTACAAAAGACTGTATACCACAAAACTGGAAAATGCAAAAGAAATGGATATTTTTTTAGATAGGTACCATATACCAAAGCTAAACCAAGACTAGATGAAAGATCTAAATAGACCTCTTAGTCACAAAGAACTAGAAACTGTTATCAAAAATCTCCCTTCCAAAAAAAGCCCAGGACGAGATGGTTTCAATGCAGAATTCTACCAGAACTTCCAAGAAGAGCTAATACCTATACTCCTTAATGTATTTCACAATATAGAAACAGAAGAGTCATTGCCAAATTCCTTTTATGAAGCAACAGTTACCCTGATACCAAAACAACACAAAGACCCAACCAAGAAAGAGAATTACAGGCCTATCTCACTCATGAATATCGACGCAAAAATTCTCAATAAAATACTGGCAAACCAAATCCAAGAACACATTAGAAAAATTATCCATTATGATCAAGTAGGCTTCATCCCAGAGATGCAGGGCTGGTTCAACATACGCAAATCTATCAGTGTAATCCACCATATAAATAAACTGAAAGAAAAAAACCCATATGATCATTTCATTAGATGTGGAAAAAGCATTCGACAAAATTCAACACCCCTTTTTGATAAAGGTCTTGGAGAGATTAGGGATACAAGGGTCATACCTAAATATAATAAAAGCTATTTACAGCAAGACAACAGCTAACATTAAATTAAACGGAGAAAAACTCAAAGCCATCACACTAAAATCAGGAACACAACAAGGCTGTCCACACTCTCCATACCTCTTCAATATAGTGCTTGAAGATCTAGCAATAGCAATAAGACAACATAAGTGGATCAAGGGGATTCGTATTGGAAAGGAAGAAGTTAAGCTTTCCTTAATTGCAGATGATATGATAGTATACATAAGCGACCCCAAAAACTCTGCCAAAGAACTCCTACAGCTGATAAACACCTTTAGTAATGTGGCAAATACAAGATCAACTCCAAAAAATCAGCTGCCTTCCTATACACTAAGGATAAGGAAACAGAGCGGGAAATCAGAGAAGCATCACCTTTCACAATAGCCACAAAGAGCATAAAATATCTTGTGGTAACTCTGACCAAGAAAGTGAAAGATCTATTTGACAAGATTTTAAGCCTTTGAAGAAAGAAATTGAAGAGGATACCAGAAAATGGAAGGACGTCCCTTGCTCTTGGATTGGGAGGATCAACATAGTAAAAATGGCAATTCTATCAAAGGCAATTTACAGATTCAATGCAATCCCCATCAAGGTCCCATCAAAATTCTTCACAGATCTTGAGAGGACAATAATCAACTTTATATGGAAAAACAAAAAACCCAGGATAGCAAAAACAATCCTATACAATAAACGATCTTCTGGAGGCATTGCCATCCCTGACTTCAAACTCTATTACAGAGCTACAGTAATGAAAACAGTGTGGTACTGGCATAAAAACAGAGAAGTCGACCAATGGAATCAAATAGAAGACCCAGACTTTATCCCACAAACCTATGAACACCTGATGTTAGATAAAGGAGCTTAAAGTATAAATGGAAAAAAGAGAGCATCTTCAACAAATTGTGCTGGCAAAACTGGATGTCTATCTGTAGAAAAATGAAAATAGATCCATATCTATCGCCATGCACAAAACTCAAGTCCAACTGGATTAAAGACCTCAATATAAGTCTGAACATACTGAACCTGATAGAAGAGAAAGTGGGAAGTACTCTACAACACATGGGCACAGGAGACCACTTCCTACATATAACCCCAGCAACACAGACATTAAGGGCCTCATTGAATAAATGGGACCTCCTGAGACTGAGAAGCTTCTGTAAAGCAAAGGACACTGTCACTAAGACAAAAAGGCAACCCACTGACTGAGAGAAGATCTTCACCAACCCCGCAACTGACAAAGGTCTGATCTTCAAAATATATAAAGAACTCAAGAAGCTCGAACCATAAAAGGCTAATCATCCAATTATAAAATGGGGTACTGAGCTGAACAGAGAATTTTCAACAGAAGTTCAAATGGCCAAAAGACACTTAAGGTCATGCTCAACTTCCTTAGCGATCAGGGAAATGCAAATCAAGACAACTTTAAGATACCATCTTACACCTGTCAGAATGGCTAAAATAAAAAAAAACAATGATAGCCTTTGCTTGAGAGGTTGTGGAGAAAGGGGTACATTCATCCATTGCTGGTTCGAATGCAAACTTTTCCATCCACTTTGGAAAGCAGTGTGGTGGTTTCTCAGGAAATTCGGGATCAACCTACCCCTGGAACCAGCAATACCACTCTTGGGAATATACCCAAGAGAGGCCTTATACAACAAAAGTAAATGCTCGACTATGTTCATAGCAGCATTGTTTGTAATAGCCAGAACTTGGAAACAACCTAGTTGCCCTTCAATGGAAGAATGAATGAAGAAAATATGGAATATATACATATTAGAGTATTACTCAGCAGTAAAAAACAAGGACTATTTGAATGTTGCATCCAAATGGATGGAAATAGAAAACACTATCCTGAGTGAGGTAAGCCAGACCCAAAAAGAGGAACATGGGATGTACTCACTCATATTTGGTTGCTAGCAATAAATAATGGACATTGAGCCTATAATTAGAGATCCTAAAGAAGGTAAATAAGGAGAACCCAAAGAAAAACATATATGCATCCTCCTAAATATTAACCTTCATCAGGTGATGAAAGGAGACAGAGACAGAGACCCACATTGGAGCGCCGGACAGAAATCTCAAGGTCCAAATCAGGAGCAGAAGGGGAGATAGCATGAGCAAGGAACTCAGGACCACAAGGGGTGCACCCACA
>JABTXL010020363.1:0-11599 GCA_025134845.1 Neodon shergylaensis | reverse complement strand
CTCAGTGAAGCTGTCCTGCAAGGCTTCTGGCTACACCTTCACTGACTACAGTATTGAGTGGGTGAAGCAGAAGCCAGGACAGAGCCTGGAGTGGATTGGACATATTGTTCCTGAATATGATATTACTAACTACAATGAGAAGTTCCAGGGCAAGGCCACACTGACTGCAGACACATCCTCCAACACACCCTACATGGAGCTCAGCAGCCTGACATCTGAGGACTCTGCAGTCTATTACTGTGCAAGACACAGTGTTGCAACCACATCCTGAGTGTGTCAGAAACCCCAGAGGAGCAGGAAGCTGCCCTGAGACTGAGATTGCAGAGAAGATTGTCCTGGATCCTTGCTCCAAAATGATCACTCTTAGTTGACTCTTGATCTCTTCACAATCTTATATAGTCTTTGTTGATTTTCAAAAACACTGCTAGGAATAAAGTGATGCTAATTCAGAATGCCCTTACACTATGCTATACCTTGCTTGACCTGCTGTTTACCAGTGACCATATTCATTGACATGATTAATTTTTTATAAAGTAAAGTAGGACAATACGATTGTGGCATTAAATTATGATATAAATATATCTTAAATCTAAGGGAATGAAAGTGTTGCTTATATAGCTGGGAATAAGCTATAATATGGATTAGGCCAGTAAAGACAAAACAACAGCATGTGTGCTAACAAAACCCCTTTCATAGTCGAATTTGGTTTCCCTAAAACAAGTAAAGACAGTTTTTGGAAATTTTGGGGACAGATGTTTTAAACTTTCTACGAAATATAATTTTACATCTTATTCATTTATACACATGATCATGAGTCATGAAATGCTTTTGGGGGTAGTAATTAAGCCTCTTACTCTCTTATCATTAGGGATGGAGCAGAATGATATGTTGTGAATTCCATAGGGTGTGGGATCTGCTGCTTTGGCAACAAGCTGTGGTCCTGCACAGATAGCACTGGGAAAGATCATTAGGATACCAAGATGGGAATGTTAGGGGCCTGATCCTGTCATCAGTAGCCCTGGTTTCTCATTTCCATTTCCTGAAATTTGATTGCCTTTGTCAACACTTCTTGATTGACACTGAATAGATCAATGAAATTGCATTTTACATTTTTCAGGTATTTTAGAGAAAAATTTACCTAGGATGATTATACTCATTTTGTTTATATTATATTTGAAAATTGGTTATATCCCTCCACATTTAAAACATATAGGAGGCTACACAGACACTGACAGAATTTGAGCTTGATACTCCTCTGTGCCATCATTTTGGCATGTTTTTATAAAATCAGCAATGGTATGAGAGGCATTAGCAACTTCAGAATGAACCTTAGTACAGATAAAATTTGCATTTTCACTTCCTTTTCAATTTGCATCCTCTTGATTTTTTTTGTCTTATTGCTCTAGTTAGAACATTAAGAACTATGCTGCACAGAGATGATTTGTTCCTGTCCCAATCCTGGTTTTAGTGGAATTACTTTGAGTTTCTCTCCATTTAATTTGATGTTGACTGTTGGCTTACTGTATATTGTTTTTTTTATTATGTTTAGATATGTTCTTTGTGTCTCTGATGTCTCTAAGACCTTTATCATAAAAGGGTGTTGGATTTTGTCAAATGCTTTTTCAGCACCTAATGAGATGATCATATTATTTTTTTCAGTTTATTTATATAGTAGATTACATTGATAGATTTTTATATGTTGAACCATCCCTGCATCACAGGAATGAAGCTGACTTGATCATGGTGAATGAAGTTTTTATATGTTATTGGATCCAATATGCCAGTATAATATTGATTATTTTTGTATTAATGTTCATGAGAGAGTTGTTCTGTTATTCTATCTCTTTGTTGAGTCTTTGTGTGGTTTTCATATCTATGTAACTGTATCTTCATAGAATTTGGCAATGTCAGTGTAGAAGAATGAAAATAGATCCATACCTATTCCTATGCACAAAACTCAAGAACAAATGTATTAAAGACTTCAACTAAAATCTGTTTATATTGATCCTGATTGATGAGAAAGTGCGAAGTATCCTATATTGCTTGGGTACAGGAGACCACTCCCTAAATATAACACCAGTAGCACAGACACTTAGAGTAACAATAAATAAATGGTTTAATACTGTATTAAAACTTATACTTGTAAAGCTCTACCTGTAACCACTCTTGTCTTGCCCCATTGTACCTTCACAGTGCCTTTTCATTACCTTCATTATTTAGAATCTTTATCACTACCCTGCAACATTTATCCTTCTTTAAAAAAAAACATTTTTTTTATTTTATGTTCATTGGTGTGAAGTTGTCAGATCCCCTGGAACTGGAGTTACAGACAGTTGTGAGTCACTATGTGGGTGCTGGGAATTGAACCTGGGTCCTACAGAAGAGCAGCCAGTGCTCTTAACCACTGAGCCATCTCTCTGTACCCACCCCCACCCCCATTTATCACTCTTAATGAAAAAAAATGGTGCAGACTCAAAATGAAGGCGCTTGCTACCACGCCTAATGACCTGGGTTTGAGCTCCAGGACCCACACACATTTTCCTCTGATCTTCATATATGCACTACAGCACATATCCCACCCCCAATAAATACTTTAAATAATGTAAATAAATGCTTTTTAGAAATGAAAAAAAATAAATAAATAAATGGGACTTCTTAAAACTGAGAAGTGGTGTTTGTAGCTCTTTTAAGAGGTCCTGCCACAAAACACTTAAATGCCGTTGATGAAAAGCTGACTGGATGGTTTTTGGTTTTCAGCCATGCCAGGAAAAATGGTCCGCCATTTTAAAATGCCAGCTTTCTGGGCCATCATGCCAGTGCAAACTCTGACTCTTTCAGGCAGGAGTCCAGCTACAGAGCATTTGACTATGGGTGGTGATCAGACTGCTGAAGCTTACTTGCTGGCAGGGACCTGGAAATGCCACAGAGTTGTTGCAATAAGCATTATTCCAGCCGGAACCTCTGCCATAAGCCTGGAATCTTAGAAAGTTAAGGAATGGGCTAGATCTAGCTGTCAAAGCCATGGATTTAATCCTCTCAATATTGCTTAGCAAATTCAAGACTCACATAGTCAGTAAAAGAGAGAGATGTACAGTAAAAATATATTAAATGATGAAAAAAACTCTAAATGGTTTACCGTGTGAAAAAAAAATATATTTAGGCTTGGGAAAGAAAAGAAAAAGGGTAAAGTCCTTAAAAGAAAAAAGAAAAAGAGAGTAGTTGGGTGTGGCAGTACACATCTTTAATCCCAAAATTTAGGAGACAGAGGCAGGCAGACCTCTGTGAGTTCAAGGTGTGGTACAAACACCTTTAATCCCAGAACTTGGGAGTCAAAGGCAGGCAGATTTCTGTGAGTTCAAGGACAGCCTGGCCTACTGTGTGAGTTCCAGGACAAAGATACACAGAGAAACCCTGTCTAAAAAGCCAAAAAAAATAAAATAAAAATAAAAGAAATAGAATTTAAAATGAAGCCATGTAAAGATGAAAAATACACACATAGTCTGAATACTGTACTTCATTATGCTCTCTTTGAATTGTTTGAATTCTGAGGAAAGAGTAACAGCTGCTAAAAGATATTGCTTATAAATGCTGCTGAATTAATCTAAGATAGGTATTTTGAAAAAAACTTGACTTCAAAATTGAAGTCAAATGGTATGTTACTTTGTAGAAGAGGATTTGCTTTTGTTTCCACAGGAAATGAGAGGCTGTGCATTCATTCTGAGTTACGAAAAATCAGGTCTGATCAAGGAAGACCACCTGAGAAATCTCAGGTAGGAACAGATGACCCAGATGTCTGAGTTCTACATCCAGAACAGATTCAAGACTGCTGTCTGAGGTGATCAAGCCTCACTGGATACTTCAGTACGAACTTGATCATAATTCTAAAATTTCTTTAGATCCCCATAAGATTATCAGTGCCCCCAACCAGCAGGAAGTAGCCTGTAAAACTACGCTCACATTTCCAAAATTGGACTCAGGATACTTTCCTTTGTTTAATAAAAGCAGGGGAAGCCCCCCACTGAAGGGGGTTGACAGCTGAGGCAGACTGAGGGGCCACTGATCTTGACACTGGGAAGTATCTTCACTTGCATATACTGGCTTCATGGGATCCTATTCTCTTTGGATGTAAACTTTGCTCAACCTAGACATAATAGGAAGGGCCTTGGACTTTCCACAGGGCAGGGTGCATGGCACTCCCTCTGGTTTGGAGCGGTGAGGGGAAGGTTTGTGGAGGGAGCAGAAGGGGACTGGGAGGAGGGGAGGAAGTGGGAATTTGGATTGGTATTTTTTAGGTAATAAAAAAAGAAAACAACTTATGCAGGAAGGAATAAAACAATGTGAAAATTCAACATAGAAAATATTGTGAAAAAATTAGAGTAGACATATGGTATGTACTCACTCATTAGTGGACTCTATCCATAATCAAAGGATATTAAGCCTATAGTTCCCAAGCATAGAGAAGTCAAATTAGGTGAACCAAAAGGAAAACATATATACATCATCCTGAAAATAGGAAGCAAACAAGATTGCCAGTCAAAAGTTAGGAGCATGGGCGTGGGGGTAGGGATGGAGGTGGAGTTGGGGTAACTGGAGAGGTGGAGAGGGAAGAGAGAAGGGAAAGACTAGAGAGAGCTTGGGGGAATGGGAGGACAGAGATAGAGGAAGGGCAGATATAGGAGCAGGGAAGAAGATATCTAAATTAAGGGAGCCATTTTGGGGTTGGCAAGAGACTTGGCTCTAGAGAGGATCCCTAGCTAGGTCCTTGGGCAGCAGTGCAGAGGTGGCCTGAACTGACCTTGCCCCACTATCACACTGATGATTATCTCAAATATCACCATAGAATTTTCATCTGGAGATGGATGGAGACAGAGACAGAGACCCTCATCAGAGCAATGGACTGAGCTTCCAAGATCCAGTTGAAGGGCAAAAGGAGGGAGAAGACAAGCAAGGAAATCAGGACCGTGAGGGGTTGGTCCACCAACTGAGACAGTGTGCCTGTTGTAATGGGAGCTCACCAAATCCAGCTGGACCGGGACTGAATGAGGATGCAATCAAACTGGACTCTCTGATTGTGGCTGACAATGGGGGCTGAGTGAGAAGCCATTGATAAAGGCACAGGGAATTATTTTTAGTGAATGTACTGGCTTTTTGCGACCCTAGTCTATTTGGATGCACAGTTTCCTAGGCCTGGATGTACAGGGGAGGGCCTGGGACATCCCACAGGGCAGGGTTCCCTGCCCTCTCTCAAGCAGGGAGGGTGAATGGGGGAGCAAGAGGAGAATAGGAGGAAGGGAGGAATTTATGAATGGAAAAATAAAACAAAGAAACAAACAAACAAAAAATTGAAAGAGCAAAAAAAAAGCATGGATTTCTTGGAAGACTTAATATTGTTAGCATAATCAAACATTAAAAGTGATTATTGGGGGGCTGGAGAGATGGTTCAGCGGTTAAGAGCATTGCCTGCTCTTCCAAAGGTCCTGAGTTCAATTCCCAGCAACCACATGGTGGCTCACAACCATCTGTAATGAGGTCTGGTGCCCTCTTCTGGCCTGCAGGCATACAGACAGAACAATGTATACATAATAAGTAAATAAATAAATATTTAAAAAAAAGTGATTATTGGTTCAGTCAACTCTAGCAAAATATCAAATTTAATTTACCCTCAATAAATGTTATCACAAAGGCCCAACAGTATCTTGAAAAAAAAATAAATGAAGAAACCAACATCTTAAAAAAAACTTTATTAGGATGTCTCTTTACTAAACAGTAACTAACTAGGTTCCTCTAGGAGTCAGTCTCTCCATGAACAAACAAGATGCTCTGTGACTAATATGAAGAGTATCATACTAAGAATGCCTTGTGGTGAATGTAAGTTCCCTTTGCCAAACATATGTTAGAAGCTTTGCAATCCTAGCTAAATTAAAATTTGCTCCTTGAACTCATTTCCATTTTTGTCTACATGCTCTTATATAGATGAACATCTCAACACCATAGATGATTTTACAATACTTTTAAAATTTTCTGTTTTTCAATTTTGAAATATTTATTGGGAAGTTTTATAAATATGTGTAAAGGATATTAATTACTTTCACTCGCAATCCTCTTTCTCATCTTTTCCCTTTTTTGTTACACATCATTGTCTTCCTTTATATGTGACCAACTGCATGTAAGTTGAATTTCTAGACTAAAGGGGGGGGGGAGGTATCCTGAAAGTGTTACCAGATGGTATATGACTGAAGAAATGGAAGCCCATTTCCAAACATCCATTTTGTCAATAGTCATTCAGGAAGGAGTGAAGTCTTGGATTGTCTGCCACTGTCCATGGTGAACCTGTGAGGTTCCTAATCTGCAGGAGTCATACATAGAACCATAGCAATTTCTTGATAAATAGCTACCTTATGTATAAGAAAAAATCTGATGAACATATGTTCTCATTTTTTTATCATACTTGTTTTCCGTCCCCTATTTTCCAGTGCACTCTGAGACATAGATTTGATATATCTGTTACATTAGGGTCAAACACTGCAATATAACATATTCTCAGCAGTTATAGATTTCTGTATTTTAATTACAGATTTCGTTATTAATCTAATGCAATAAGAAACTTCTCTTTGAATGCTGAGCGCAAGGCTAGTGTCTGTACAAACTCTCAACAAAGGTAGCCATTAGATATGTGAACACAGTTTTTAGTGTTTTGAATAGTGTTTTTCATTATTTTGTTATTTTTGAGTAGTAGAATTAAACTCATGTTCTTATGCATGTGATGTTAATCAGGAATGAGCATAAAGAGTGTTTCTAAATAGCTTTTAAAATAATTTTAAACATTAAATTATAGAAATTAACGTAAATATGTTGAAATAAAATGGAGGTAGGTAGACACAAATATATAGCAGAGATCATTTCTGTCACCACCCATGGCACTGCAGGACAATATTAATATGCAGAAAGAAAAAAATCTCCTCTTATCCTTTCATCACTAAATATCTACTCAACACCAACAGTTAGAGAATGAAAAAGAAGCAGAGACATTATAAGAGGTCTGTGTCTGACACTATAGACGAAGTTACAGAAACAGGATCCTAAGACTGTAAGGGGTCATGGTAGACTCACCAACCCTTAAGGAGTAAATGGCAGAAGAAGTAGAACAGGAAGTTGTACTTTGAGATTTCAACAGACCCTGGTTTCCATTGTCAATTTTATTACACTCAGAGCTTATGGTGTAGTTGACATGTGAGATATACATGCTATAACATGAGAGAGGTTCTTTGTTAAATAGAACCCATATGTTAATCCACCAAAGGCCACATTGCATTCCTATTGTCTCTGTATAAACTTGAGGCACTTATCAGCATAGATGAAGGTTATGTGAGCCTCACAACCCTGAGAAATGTTTTGGGAAAAAGTATCCCAAGGCTTCTCAGCTGATATCATAAGTATCCATATTCCTGCTGATCACTGGTGTTGTCATGGACAGCAGCCTCCAATATTCTGTGCTAGTGTCTTATTGGACCATGATAATCTCAATGGACCTTCTCACATTACATTTACTTGTTGGCCCAAAGGAGAGTCAGTTGTCCCTCAAACCATTAAAGGGTATGTCCAAAATTACTTTTCAATTACTAATAAAAAGTATTTCATCATTCCGGTTTTTCTTCATGAGATCTGAGAGGTAGGTTCAGAGATTAACCACTAATTACAGGTTCCACACTCATAGTCTTCCCAAGTCCCAATACCCTGTCTTACTCATAGCATATTGCATTGCATTGAACCACAGAGACACAATCACCTGTTCTACAGTTTGGGAAATACATACTCAGTTTGAATGAATAGATAAACAAGGAGAAACATGGAGACACATGTGATCTCTGGGGCTTGTCATTGAGAAGGGTAGCTGAGAACAGTGACCTGTTCTGAATGTTCTTTATTAACAGAGTTCCTCTCCACGACAAATCTGAATGCTGTGAATAGATGTTATCATCCTAATAATACCTATTAGCAAGTGTGAATATTCTTCTCAAGTTCTAAGTTAGAACCCTGCAACTGGGTGCTGAATTAAAATTCTCCTATACTCATTGATTGATGTCTAGTCCAATTATTCTGAAAGAGGCATCATCCATCTAAACACGGAAACAGAAGCAGACCCAAAGAGAATCCCAGAGAAGAGGTGGAGAAAGTACAGTAGGAGCCAGGGGTCAAGGACAAAAAGGAAACTCAGAGAATCAACTAACCTTAGATCATAGGGATTCACAGTGCCTGAACTGGCAACCAGACAGCCTGCAAAGGAATGGTCTAGGTCCACTGCATATATGTTAGAATTGGATATCTTGGTCCTCAAATGGTGTTCCTAAAGTGGACACAGGGAATGTCTAAAACTCTTCTACTGGCTTTGGGACCCTAATTGTCATACTTTTTCGCCTTCCCCTATCAAAGTACATGGAGGTGATTAATCAAACTCTAACTTGTTAAACCACATGTTTTTATACTCATTGAAGACCTGTCCTTTTCTCAGCAGAAATTGAGGGGGAGTGGAACAGAGGGATGTGTGTGGGAAGGGACTGGGAAGAGAGAAAGAAGCAAGAAACTGTGGCCAGGATGTAAAATAAGCAAATTTATATAAAATTTGAAAATAAGAAAAAATACATAAAATACCAGTGAGTTTCCAAAGCACACTACTACTTTCCTCCAATGGCAACATGTGGATTGATTAATATGTAGGAAAATTTTGAACATTCTAATTCAGAAGTGAATCGATTCTGCAAGCACAATGAGTATTAGCATCTAACATGGCTGCAAGCCTTTAACTGAAGGTCCAATCACATAGCTGCTTTACAATTCTGTTAGAAGGGTCACAACATCTTATATTTCATGCAGGAGACCTCAGGCTTCTGAGCTGATAATGATTGTTGGGTCCATAGAAATAAATTTGTGAGTAGTTGAGACATGTCATTACTAATTAGGACTTCTAATGACACCAGAGTACATATATACTTTTTTGTGTTTTCCATCTGTGATGACAGTCGTTTTTCCAAGAATACTTATTCTCTGGGATTTCAGAACATAGTTCTCTTTCAGTGAAGAAATAATGGTTATTTCTTGCTTGCTGAATCTTTGAATTCTGTTGTGTCATTTTTTCAACTCTTATGCCTCACATACTCAAAGCATATGACTTGGCTGACTTAAGTCTCTTGTCAATACATAGGAAATATCCATATCCTATTATTGACTCTATGTTCCCTGATATCCACAAAGATTCATATGCATTTCATTAAATTTTTCTAGATGCTAATCAGTGTGTCATGTCTTTCTCATGACTATTCTCACATGATTACATATTGGGGGCCTGTAATTGTTTCATATGCTTTTCAATGATCTAATTGTGTCATGGGTGTCTTATGCATAAGAAGTATTTGGTCCACATTTAATAACCCTTCATAGACATTCTCCTTGATTTGTACAGTTTAGGTGTTTTATCAGTAGTAATTCAAGGTACTTATTCATGATGTTCCAGAGAAGTGGACTGTAGAAGTTATTTCTAACCTCCTCCACAGGTAAATTACCTAGCAGACAGTCTAGACAGCTGCAGAAACACATCTCGTTTCAGCTGAGATATCTGACCACTGAGAAAACAATGATGTTTCCATCTTTGCGTGAAACAGAGTGAGAAGGTATGATCCAGGTTTCAGATGCAAACCTATCTGCAAAGGAACTCAGAAATAGTGAAAGTTGTGCTGAGGCCAGTCAGTGGTGAAGATGCATCAAACATAGAAACAATAACACAAGGAACTATTGTGCATTTATGGTTAATAAATCCAGGAAGCAGACAGATGCGAATTGAGAACTAATCCACAAGTAAAAGGTGGATGAGAATGCTAGAAAGCAATGTATTCATGTATTTTGGAAAAGTCTCACATAGTTCCACAGACATTGCATCAGATCAACACATGCTGCGATAGTCACATTGGTTTACCTTAGGAGCAGATTCTTATGCCATCTCTCAACAGGGCCCAGAATTTTGTGAGTATATTTCATTCTATGAGGAGGATGTCTCTGTGAAGCCATATGGAATTAAGCAGGCAAAGACTCCTGTACACTGTCACACATGATAGCCATCAGCATCCCACTGAACTAGACTATGAGGGGAAGACTTAAGGACACCACTCAGACTAGAACAGAATAAGAAATGCCAAGTTTAGTCCATTCAGTCTCCTGAATTGTACTGAGAACTGTTCCTTTATAATGAAATGTTGCCCTGAGGGTGCTGCGCTATGAACAGAAAGACCCAATGACATCATACCAATTATGTTCAGTGGTAGAAGAGAAAACACGCAACTGACTGCTTTAAGCTGTTTTTCTCCTGCAATATTATGCACATATGGTCCTGAACTTAGAACAAAACATTCATGAGTAGCTTGGCTTTCTGTAGCATAAATTTTTGTGTTAATATTTGTAGTTACACTTCAGAAATTTAAATAGTAATATTGACAAAATACTGTGCAGTGTTCTTCGATTTTCTCATTCCTTAGAAGCACCTTCCAAATTCATCCTTCCTTGTGAAAACATTCAACTCCTGGAAAGCTTTACTAACAAATTATCTGTCCATGAATAAGAAGATCCTGTATTCAGAGAGGGAGACAGAGAGGGAGAAAACTGTTTAAAGAGATATATGCTCTACCTGTGAGTATCCTTGTCAAAGTATTGTCTCTCCTCTTTCATTCTCTTAAATACTTTATGGTAAATATATTGGGTTGGATTTTACATTGACCTGACTTTTATCTCCTCAATGTGAAAGTATTTTTCTTGAGTTGTTACCTGGTCTGTGAGCAACACAGTTGTTCCTCCTCTTTCTTTTGACTCCTGAATCTGAGTGTTTCAGGAATTCATACATGAACACCTGGGGGATACAGCTGAACTCAAGATCTACTGAGCTTCTCTGAGTTCAGGTGCTCTCCCCAAGTTGCAACAAGATGAAAGCTGCAAAGACCCAGGTCTGTCCTTATTTTGCGTATTAAAAGTAGAAACAGCTAGAAGTGGATCCACCCAAGCAAAGCCTGGCATCGATAGAGACATTGACAATCATATAGGCATAATTTAAAATCAATCTCTCAAATACCCAGTCATCATCGCCTAAGAACTAGAGCCATTTCTCCCTGCAGCTGAGCTCTGTGAGCACTGAAGTTGCAGGGATGCTGGTGCTCACAGCAGACAATGCCACTTCTGTGTAAGCCTTGAGAAACCAACCTGCAGGGGATTTCAGATCCAGAAAGGGGCACAATGGTACCAAGAATCTCTAGTAAAAAGATGAAGTTTGAGTTGAGATTACTCTGTATTCTCTGTCATGTCCTTACTTAAAATCTACTAGCTGATCTGAACCTGCTGTAATTGACATGCGATGTTTCCATACTCAAGAGCAGTAAAAATTATTTATTAAATTTTCAGAGGTTTAAATTTGCTTGCTTATTTTACTCAGTTTTCATTTACCGTTTATATATATTTTAAAATATATTTTGATGCAATATATTATAATTACCAATATTCATCTTCTAACTTTTTCTAGATCCTTCCTTCTTCCCTACCATACAGCTCTTTCTCTCTGTAAAAA
>JABTXL010020361.1:1771-16177 GCA_025134845.1 Neodon shergylaensis | reverse complement strand
AAAAAATCTGTTTGAACCTGGGGAAGAGATAAAAACGTAGTATTTTACCAATGAAATTATGGAAATAGATTGAGCCAATGGGGAGCAGGGAAGCAAAAACTGGGACATTTAAGTTTTGCCTTTTCAATCTATATGTGTATTTTCACCATTTTTATGAGCTGTTCAGATTTTATTTGGGATAAGTGTATATTTGGATAAAGTCCTGTTTTTACATCATTTCTACTTTTTCCTCCTCCCACCTTAATTATCTCCATGGTCTTTCTAACATATTCTCTTAAATTCTCGATATCTTCTTCAATTATTATTGTTACATACTCACAACTCCCCACCCACACAGAAGAGAGAAATGAATGAGTAAGAGAGAGATACAGAAAGAAAGGTGAAAGAGACATTTATTTACAGCTCCTGCTGAGTCCATTTTACATTGCTCATATTCACATGTGTTTGGAGGTGACCACTTGGGATTGGATACTCTCTAAATGATTCATTTCTAGAAACAACTGATTTTCTTTTTATTAGCAGCCATTAAATATTTTCCTCATCTACACTTACCTGTCAACTGGTTTTACCACTTTGTTGTTTTGTTGTTTTGTTGTTGTTGTTTTTTTTTTTTTTTGGAAAAGGGGAAGATAGGAAAATAGTTTGAGGAAGATGAATTTGATGGTTATTAGGGTTGAAAATGAGCAAGTACAAAACTAACAAAGGAATGATAAATAACACAAAGCATGTTTGGAAAAGCTGTAGGGAAATATGCTATTTTTTTTTTGGTCCAAAACCACTCGAAAAACCAAAAAAAAAAAAAGAAATATGCTATTTTAAGCTTACTGTGTGTGTGTGTGTGTGTGTGTGTGTTAGGTGTATCCATGTGTTTCTCTCTGTGTGTGTTATTTGTTTCAGTATATTTATTTTATTATTTATTTATTTATTTGAAAAATTACAGCCTCCTCCTCGTTTCCCATTTCCCTCCCCCTCCTCCCACACATTTCCTCCTCCCCCTACTCCCCTACCCCTCTCCCCCTCCCCCCTACTCCATTTCCCCTCCCTTTCGAGAATGATGAGCAGTCCATGTTCCCTGCCCTGCAGGAAGTCCAAGGTCCTCCCACTTCTATCCAGGACCAGGAAGGTGAACATCCAAACAGGCTAGGCTCCCAAACAGCCAGTTCATGTATTAGGATTGAAACCTAGTGCTGTTGTCCTTGGCTTCACATCAGCCTTCATTGTCCACCACGTTCAGGGAGTCCGGTTTCATCCCATGCTTATTCAATCCCAGTCCCGTTGGCCTTGATGAGCTCCTAATAGATCAGATCCACTGTCACAGCGGGTGGGTGCACCCCTCGTGGACCTGACTTCCTTGCTCATGTTCTCCCTCCTTCTGCTCCTCATTTGGGTCTTAAGAGCTTAGTCCAGTGCTCCAATTTGGGTTTCTGTCTTTATCTCGATCCATCGCCAGATGAAGGTTCTAAGGTGATATATAAGATATTCATCAGTATGGCTATAGGATAGGATCATTTCAGATTCCCTCTGCTCAGTTAGTTGCTCACGGTGCTAGCTGGGGACATCTCCCTGGACACCTGCGAGCCCCTCTAGAGTCAAGTCTCTTGCCAACCCTAAGATGGCTCCCTTAATTAGGATATATATTTCTCTGCTCCCGTGTCCACCCTTCCTTTATCCCAACCATCCCATTCCCCCAAGCTCCCCCTAATCTCCCCTTCTCACTTTTCTTACCCCATTTCCTCTTGGCCCGATGACACCTCATCCCAAGTTCCCAGTTTTTGCCCGGCAATTTTGTCTACTTCCCATGTCCAGGCGGGTGACTATACGTTTTCCTTTGGGTTCACCTTCTTATTTAGCTTCTCTAGGATCACAAATTATATGCTCAATGTCCTTTATTTATGGCTAGAAACCAATTATGAGTGAGTACATCACATGTTCATCTTTTTGGGTCTGGGATACCTCACTCAGGATAGTGTTTTCTATTTCCATCCATTTGCATGCTAAATTCGTGAAGTCATTGTTTTTTACTGCTGAGTAGTACTCTAATATGTATATATTCCACACTTTCTTCATACATTCTTCCATTGAAGGGCATTTAGGTTGTTTCCAGTTTCTGGCTATTACAAATAGTGCTGCTATGAACATAGTTGAACAAATGCTTTTGTCATATGATAGGGCATCTCTTGGGTATATTCCCAAGAGTGGTATTACTGGATCTTGGGGTAGGTTGATCCCGAATTTCCTGAGAAACCGAAACACTGATTTCCAAAGTGGTTGCACAGGATTGCATTCCCACCAGCAATGGATGAGGGTACCCCTTCCTCCACAGCCTCTCCAGCAAACGCTATCATTGGTGTTTTTGATTTTAGCCATTCTGACAGGTGTAAGATTGTATCTCAAAGTTGTTTTAATTTGCATTTCCCTGATCACCAAGGAGGATGAGCATGACCTTAGATGTCTTTTGGCCATTTGAATTTCTTCTGTTGAGAATTCTCTGTTCAGTTCAGTGCCCCATTTTTTAATTGGGTTAATTAGCTTCTTAAAGTCTAGTTTCTTGAGTTCTTTATATATTTTGGAGATCAGGCCTTTGTCTGTTGTAGGGTTGGTGAAGATCTTCTCCCAGTCAGTGGGTTGCCTTTTTGTCTTAGTGACAGTGTCCTTTGCTTTACAGAAGCTTCTCAGTTTCAGAAGGTCCCATTTATTCAATGTTGTCCTTAAAGTCTGTGCTGTTGGGGATATATGTAGGAAGTGATCTCCTGTGCCCATATGTTGCAGAGTCCTTCCTACTTTCTCTTCTATCAGGTTCAGTGTGTTCAGCCTGATATTGAGGTCTTTAATCTATTTGGACTTAAGTTTTGTGCATGGCGATAGATATGGATCTACTTTCCTTCTTCTACATGTTGACAACCAGTTCTGCCAGCACCATTTGTTGAAGATGCTTTCTTTCTTCCATTGAATACCTTTTGCTCCTTTATCAAAAATCAGGTGTTCATAGGTTTGTGGGTTAAAATCTGGGTCTTCTACTCTATTCCATTGATCGACTTCTCTGTTTTTATGTCAATACCAAGCTGTTTTCAATACTGAAGCTCTGTAATAGAGTTTGAATTCAGGGATGGTAATGCCTCCAGAAGTTCCTTTATTGTATAAGATTGTTTTGGCTATCCTGGGTTTTTTGTTCTTCCATATAATGTTGATTAATATCCTCTCAAGATCTGTGAAGAATTTCGATAGGATTTTAATGGGGATTGCATTGAATCTATAAATTGCCTTTGGTAGAATTGCCATTTTTATTATGTTAATCCTCCCCATCCAAGAGCAAGGGAGATCCTTCTATTTTCTGGTATCCTTCTCAATTTCTTTCTTCAAGAACTTAAAATTCTTCTCAAATAGATCCTTCACATCCTTGGTTAGAGTTGCCCCACGATATTTTATGCTGTTTTTGGCTATCGTGAAAGGTGATGTTTCTCTGATTTCCCTCTCTGCTTTCTTATCCTTTGTGTATAAAAGAGCAACTGATTTTTTGGAATTGATCTTGTATCCTGCCACGCTACTAAAGGTGTTTATCAGCTGTAGGAGTTCTTTGCTGGAGTTTTTGGGATCGCTCATGTACACTATCATATCATCTGCAAATAATGAAAGTTTAACTTCTTCCTTTCCAATTTGAATCCCTTTGATCCCCTTATGTTGTCTTATTGCTGTTGCTAGAACTTCAAGCACAATATTGAAAAGGTATGGAGAGAGTGGACAGCCTTGACGTATTCCTGATTTTAGTGGGATGGCTTTGAGTTTCTCTCCGTTTAATTTGATGTTAGCTGTCGGCTTGCTGTAAATAGCTTTTATAATATTTAGGTATGACCCTTGTATCACTAATCTCTCCAAGACCTTTATCATAAAGGGATGTTGAATTTTGTCAAATACTTTTTCAGCATCTAATGAAATGATCATATTTTTTTTCTTTCAGTTTATTTATATGATGGATTACATTGATAGATTTTTGTATGTTGAACCAGCCCTGCATCCCTGGGATGAAGCCTACTTGATCATAATGGATAATTTTTCTAATATGTTCTTGGATTCAGTTTGCCAGTATTGTATTGAGGATTTTCGCGTCATTGTTCATGAGTGAGATTGGCCTCTAATTCTCTTTCTTTTTTTTTTTTTTTGATGTACATTTACATTATTTTTTTAATTATTTTTTTATTTTATTTTATTTTATTTTTTTTTTATTTTTTTTTTTATTTTTTTTTGGTTTTTCGAGACAGGGTTTCTCTGTGGCTTTGGAGCCTGTCCTGGAACTAGCTCTGTAGACCAGGCTGGTCTCGAACTCACAGAGATCCGCCTGCCTCTGCCTCCCGAGTGCTGGGATTAAAGGCGTGCGCCACCATCGCCCGGCTTATTTTTTTTATTTTTTTATTAAAGATTTCTGTCTCTTCCCCACATCCGCCTCCCCTTTCCCTCCCCCTCCCCCAATCAAGTCTCCCTCCCTCATAAGCCCAAAGAGCAGTCAGGGTTGCCTGCCCTGTGGGAAGTCCAAAGGTCTAGTAAGGTGATCATCCAAACTGCCTAGGCTCCCACAAAGCCAATAGGTGCAGTAGGATCAAAAACCAATTGCCATTGTTCTTGAGGTCTCAGTAGTCCTCATTGTCCTCTATGTTCAGCGAGACCAGTTTTATCCCAAGCTTTTTCAGACCCAGGCCAGCTGGCCTTGGTGAGTTCCCGATAGAACATCCCCATTGTCTCAATGTGTGGGTGCACCCCTCGCGGTCCTGAGTTCCTTGCTCGTGCTCTCCTTCTGCTCCTGATTTGGACCTTGAGATTTCAGTCCGGTGCTCCAATGTGGGTCTCTGTCTCTGTCTCTGTCTATGTCTCCTTTCATCGCCTGATGAAGGTTAATATTCAGGAGGATGCCTATATGTTTTACTTTGGGTTCTCCTTCTTATTTAGCTTCTCTTAGAACCCGAGTTATAGGCTCAATGTCCTTTATTTATGGCTAGAAACCAAATATGAGTGAGTACATCCCATGTTCCTCTTTTTGGGTCTGGCTTACCTCATTCAGGATAGTGTTTTCTATTTCCCTCCATTTGCCTGCAAGCTTCAAGAAGTCCTTGTTTTTTACTGCTGAGTAGTACTCTAATATGTATATATTCCATACTTTCTTCATCCATTCTTCAATTGAAGGGCATCTAGGTTGTTTCCAGGTTCTGGCTATTACAAACAATGCTGCTATGAACATAGTAGAGCATATACTTTTGTTGTATGATAGGGCCTCTCTTGGGTATATTCCCAAGAGTGGTATTGCTGGGTCCAGGGGTAGGTTGATTCCGAATTTCCTGAGAAACCTCCACATTGCTTTCCAGAGTGGTTGCACAAGCTTGCATTCCCACCTGCAATGGATGAGTGTACCCCTTTCTCCACAACCTCTCTAGCAAAGGCTATCATTGGTGTTTTTGATTTTAGCCATTCTGACAGGTGTAAGATGATATCTTAAAGTTGTCTTGATTTGCATTTCCCTGATCGCCAAGGAAGTTGAGCATGACCTTAGGTGTCTTTTGGCCATTTGAACTTCTTCTGTTGAGAGATCTCTGTTCAGCTCAGTGCCCCATTTTATGATTGGATTGATTAGCCTTTTACGGTCTAGTTTCTTGAGTTCTTTATATATTTTGGAGATCAGACCTTTATCAGTTGCGGGGTTGGTGATGATTTTCTCCCAGTCAGTGGGTTGCCTTTCTGTCTTAGCGACAGTGTCCTTTGCTTTACAGAAGCTTCTCAGTCTCAGGAGGTCCCATTTATTCAATGAGGCACTTACTGTCTGTGCTGCTGGGGTTATGCGTAGGAATTGGTCTCCTGTGCCCACGTGTTGCAGAGTACTTCCCACTTTCTCTTCTATCAGGTTCAGTGTGTTCGGACTGATATTGAGGTCTTTAATCCACTTGGACTTGAGTTTTGTGCATGGTGATAGATATGGATCTAATTTCATTCTTCTACAGATTGACATCCAGTTTTGCCAGCACAATTTGTTGAAGATGCTCTCTTTTTTCCATTGTATACTTTTAGCTCCTTTATCGAAAATCAGGTGCTCATAGGTTTGTGGGTTAAAGTCAGGGTCTTCTATTCGATTCCACTGGTGGACTTCTCTGTTTTTATGCCAATACCAAGCTGTTTTCAATACTGTAGCTCTGTAATAGAGTTTGAAGTCAGGGATGGTAATGCCTCCAGACGTTCCTTTATTGTATAAGATTGTTTTGGCTATCCTGGGTTTTTTGTTTTTCCATATAAAGTTGATTATTGTCTTCTCCAGATCTGTGAAGAATTTTGATGGGATTTTGATGGGGATTGCATTGAATCTATAGATTGCTTTTGGTAGAATTGCCATTTTTACTATGTTGATCCTTCCAATTCAAGAGCAAGGGAGATCCTTCCATTTTCTGGTGTCCTCTTCTATTTCTTTCTTCAAAGACTTAAAGTTCTTGTTAAATAGATCGTCCACTTCCTTGGTCAGGTTTACCCCAAGATATTTTATGCTCTTTGCGGCTATCGTGAAAGGTAATGCTTCTCTGATTTCCCTCTCGGTTTCTTTATCCTTAGTGTATAGGGAGGCAACTGATTTTTTGGAGTTGATCTTGTAACCTGCCACATTACTAAAGGTGTTTATCAGCTATAGGAGTTCTTTGGTAGAGTTTTTGGGGTCGCTTATGTATACTATCATATCATCTGCAAATAACGACAGCTTAACTTCTTCCTTTCCAATACGAATCCCCTTGATCCCCTTATGTTGTCTTATTGCTATTGCTAGAACCTCAAGCACTATATTGAAGAGGTATGGAGAGAGTGGACATCCTTGTCGTGATCCTGATTTTAGTGTGATGGCTTTGAGTTTTTCTCCGTTTAATTTAATATTAGCTGTCGGCTTGCTGTAAATAGCTTTTATTATATTTAGGTATGACCCTTGTATCCCTAGTCTCTCCAATACCTTTATCATAAAGTGGTGTTGAATTTTGTCGAATGCTTTTTCAGCATCTAATGAAATGATCATATGGTTTTTTTCTTTCAGTTTATTTATATGGTGGATTACATTGATAGATTTTCGTATGTTGAACCAGCCCTGCATCTCTGGGATGAAGCCTACTTGATCATAATGGATAATTTTTCTAATGTGTTCTTGAATTCGGTTTGCCAGTATTTTATTGAAAATTTTTGCATCAATATTCATGAGTGAGATAGGCCTGTAATTCTCTTTCTTGGTTGGGTCTTTATGTGGTTTTGGTATCAGGGTAACTGTAGCTTCATAAAAGGAATATGGCAATGACTTTTCTGTTTCTATATTGTGAAATACATTAAGGAGTATGGGTATTAGCTCTTCTTGGAAGTTCTGGTAGAATTCTGCATTGAAGCCATTTGGTCCTGGGCTTTTTTTGGAGGGGAGATTTTTGATAACAGCTTCTAGTTCTTCGCGACTAACCGGTCTGTTTAGATTGTTCACCTGGTCTTGGTTTAGCGTTGGTATTTGGTACTTATCTAAAAAAATGTCCATTTCTTTTGCATTTTCCAGTTTTGTGGCATACAGGCTTTTGTAGTAAGATCTAATGATTCTCTGAATTTCCTCTGTGTCTGTGGTTATGTCCCCCTTTTCATTTCTGATCTTATTTATTTGCGTGTTCTCTCTCTGTCGTTTAATTAGTTTGGATAGGGGTTTGTCGATCTTGTTGATTTTCTCCAAGAACCAACTTTTTGTTTCATTGATTTTTTTGGACTGTTTTTTGTGTTTCTATTTTGTTGATTTCCGCCCTCAGTTTGATTATTTCCAGTCTTCTACTCCTCCTGGGCACAAATTCTTCTTTTTTTTTCTAAAGCTTTCAGGTGTGCTGTTAAGTCCCCGATGTATGCTTTCTCCGTTTTCTTTAAGTGTGCACTTAGTGCTATGAACTTTCCTCTTAACACTGCTTTCATCGTGTCCCATAGGTTTGAGTATGTTGTCTCTTTATTTTCATTAAATTCAAGGAAGGCCTTAATTTCTTTCTTAATTTCTTCCTTGATCCAGGTGTGGTTCAGTAGTTGACTGGTCAGTTTCCATGAGTTTGTCGGCTTTCTGGGGGTAGTGTTGTTGCATTCTAACTTTAATCCATGGTGATCTGATAAGACACAGGTGGACACTGATATTTTTTTGTATCTGTGGAGGTTTCCTTTGTTTCCGATTATGTGGTCAATTTTCGAGAAGGTTCCATGAGCTGCAGAGAAGAAGGTATATTCTTTCCTATTTGGGTGGAATGATCTATAGATGTCTATTAAGTCCAATTGCTTCATTACCTCCAATAATTCTCTTAATTCTCTATTAGGTTTCTGTCTGATTGACCTGTCCATTGGAGAGAGAGGTGTATTGAAGTCTCCTACTACTAGTGTGTGTGGTTTAATGTCTGCCTTCAGTTCTAGTAATATTTCTTTTAGATAAGTGGGTGCTTTTGTATTAGGGGCGTAGATATTCAGGATTGATACGTCATCCTGATGAATTGTTCCTGTTATAAGTATAAAGTGTCCCTCTCGATCTCTTCTGATTGATTTTAGTTTGAAGTCAGTTTTGTTAGAAATTAATATGGCCACACCTGCTTTTTTCTTAGGACCATTTGCTTGAAAGACCTTTTCCCAACCCTTTACTCTGAGTAGATGCCTGTCTTTGTGGTTGAGATGTGTTTCTTGCAAACAGCAGAATGTTGGATCCTGTTTTCGTATCCAATCTCTTAGTCTGTGCCTTTTTATAGGTGAATTGAGACCATTAATATTAAGTGATATTAATGACCAGTGGTTGTTTACTCCCGTTGTTCTTATTGTTTTTGGTAGTAGAGTTTGTGTGTGTGTCCCTTCTTGAGTTGTGCTGGTGAAGGGTTGCTAGATGCCTGAGTTGTTGTAGGCAGTGTTGGCAATGTTGGATTCCTTGGGTTGCAAATTTCCTTCTATTACCTTCTGTAGTGCTGGATTTGTGGCTACGTATTGTTTAAATTTGTTCTTATCTTGGAATGTCTTGTTTTCTCCATTGACAGTGAACGATAGCTTGGCTGGGTATAGTAGTTTGGGTTTGCATCCATGGTCTCTTAGCTTCTGCAGTACCTCTATCCAGGACCTTCTGGCTTTCATGGTTTCCATAGAGAAGTCAGGTGTAAATTTGATCGGTTTACCTTTATAAGTAACCTGGCCTTTTTCCTTTGCAGCTCTTAATATTCTTTCTTTAACCTGTATATTCTGTGTTTTGATTATTATATGGCGAGGGGATGTTTTTCTTTGGTCCAGTCTGTTTGGTGTTCTGTATGCTTCTTGAATATTCAAAGGAATATCTTTCTTTATGTTGGGAAAGTTTTCTTCCATAATTTTGTTAAAGATATTTTCTGGGCCTTTGAGCTGTGACTCTTCTCCCTCTTCTATCCCAATTATTCTTATGTTTGGTCTTTTTATTGTGTCCCATATTTCCTGCATGTTTTGTGATGAGAATTTGTTGGCTTTGCTGTTTTCTTTGATCAGTGCGTTTATTTTCTCTATGGTGTCCTCAGAATCTGAGATTCTTTCTTCTATTTCTTGTATTCTATTGATTATGCTTGTTTCTGTAGGCTCTGCTCGTTGACCTGGATTTTCCATATCCAGCTGGTGCTCCGTTTGTGTTTTCTTCCTTGCTTCCCTTTCAGTTTTCAATTTTTGAACTGTTTCCATTACCTGTTTGATCATTTTTTCTTGGTTTCCCAGGGTATCATGTACGTATTTACTCATTTCTTCAAACTTTTGGTTATACTTTTGATCCATTTCTATAAGGGCATTTTTCACATGTTGTTTAATGGACTCTATTGCTTTCATAAAGTCAATTCTTTCCACTTCTTCCCTATTAGGGTGTTCAAGTCCATCTGTTGTAAGATCATTGGGTTCTGGTGTTTTCATGTTGTTTTTCAGATTATTGGGTGAATTCTTGCCTTGGCGCCTGCCCATCTCCTCCTATTGAAACTATCTAATGGGTCTTTCAAAACCGGATCAGGTTTCCCTGTTGACCAGGGGCTCCTCTTACAAAATTCTGTCGCTCTGTTTCCTTGCTCCTGCCAGGGGCCAAGTTCCCTCTCGCCCCTTAGAAGGGTCTTCAGCAACAGGACCCGGCTCCTTCCTTGCTAGGGATCTCGCCAACCAAAGGCCTACCTCTTTGCTTTAATTGTAGAGGGGCGATCTGCTCTCGGTGTTGTGCTCTGGTCCCTGCTGTCTACCGCCGCCCATGCCGGTGGTCTGCCGCCTGGGCCTCCACGCTGGTGGACTGCCTCCGCCTGGGCCTCCGCGCCGGTGGACTGCCGCCGCCTGGACCTCCGCGCCGGTGTTCTGCCGCCGCCTGGGCCTCCGCGCCTGTGGACTCTGTAATTCTCTTTCTTGGTTGCATCTTTGTGTGGTTTTGGTATCAGGGTAACTGTAGTTTCATAAAAGGAATTTGGCAATGACTTTTCTGTTTCTATATTGGTAAATACCTTAAGGAGTATAGGTATTAAGTCTTCTTGGAAGTTCTGGTAGAATTCTGCATTGAAACCGTCTGGACCTGTGCTTTTTTTGGTAGGGAGGTTTTTTATAACAACTTCTAATTCGTCGCGACTAACAGGTCTATTGAGATTGTTCACCTGGTCCTGGTCTAACTTTGGTATATGTTACTTATCTAAAAAAGTGTCCATTTCTTTAACATTTTCCAATTTTGTGTCATATAGGCTTTTGTAGTAAGATCTAATGATTTTCTGAATTTCCTCTGTGTCTTTAGTTATGTCTCCCTTTTCATTTCTGATCTTGTTTATTTGTGTATTCTCTCTCCGCCGTTTGATTAGTTTGGATAGGGGTTTATCAATGTTGTTGATTTTCTCCAAGAACCAGCTTTTTGTTTCATTGATTCTTTGGATTGTTTTCTGTGTTTCTATTTTGTTGATTTCAGCCCTTAGTTTGATTATTTCCAGTCTTCTACTCCTCCTAGGTGAGTCTGCTTCTTTTTTTTCTAGAGCTTTCAGGTGGGCAGTTAAGTCTCCTATGTTTGCTTTCTCCGTTTTCTTTAAGTGGGCACTTAGTGCTATGAACTTTCCTCTTATCACTGCTTTCATAGTGTCCCATAAGTTTGAGTATGTTGTGTCTTTATTTTCATTGAATTCAAGAAAGTCTTTGATTTCTTTCTTTATTTCTTCCTTGATCCAGGTGTGGTTCAGTAGTTGACTGTACAGTTTCCATGAGTTCACAGGCTTTCTACAGGTAGCATTGTTGTTGAATTCTAACTTTAACCCATGGTGATCCGATAAGACACAGGTGGTTACTAATATTTTTTTGAAACTGTGTAAGTTTGCTTTGTTACCGAGTATGTGGTCAATTTTCGAAAAGGTTCCATGAGCTGCAGAGAAGAAGGTATATTCTTTCCTATGTGGGTGGAATGATCTATAGATGTCTGTTAAGTCCATTTGATTCATTACCTCCCTTAATCCTCTTATTTCTCTGTTAGGTTTTTGTCTTATTGACCTGTCCATTGGTGAGAGAGGAGTTTTGAAATCTCCTACTATTAGTGTGTGAGGTTTGATGACTGCCTTGAGTTTTAGTAATGTTTCTTTTACGTAAGTGGGTGCTTTATATTAGGGGCATAGATATTCAGGATTGAGACTTTGTCCTGATGAATTGTTCCTGTTATGAGTAAAAAATGTCCCTCTCCATCACTTCTGATTGATTTTAGTTTGAAGTCAACTTTGTTAGAAATTAGCATGGCCACACCTGCTTGTTTCTTAGGTCCATTAGCTTGATAAACCTTTTCCCAGCCCTTTACTCGGAGTAGATGTCTGTCTTTGTGGTTGAGGTGTGTTTCTTGTAAACAGCAGAATGTTGGATCCTGTTTTCGTATCCAATCTCTTAGCCTGTGCCTCTTTATAGGTGAGTTGAGTCCATTGATATTAAGTGATATTAATGACCAGTGGTTGTTAACTCCGATCATTTTTTTCTTTTTCTTTTTTCGTAGTAGAGTTTGTGTGTTTCCCTTCTTCGAGTTGTGCTGGTGAAGGGTCATTAGATATCTGAGTTATTGGGGGCATTTTTGGACTCCCTGGATTGTGATTTTCCTTCTATTACTTTCTGTAAGGCTGGATTTGTGGCTACATATTGTTTAAATTTGTTTTTATCCTGGAAAATTTTGTTTTCTCCATTTATAGTGAATGAAAGCTTGGCTGGGTATAGTAGTCTGGGCTTGCATCCACGGTCTCTTAGTTTCTGCAGAACATCTATCCAGGACCTTCTGGCTTTCATGGATTCCATAGAGAAGTCAGGTGTAAGTCCGATAGGTTTACCTTTATAAGTAACTTGGCCCTTTTCCTTTGCAGCTCTTAATATTCTTTCTTTATTCTGTATGCTTTGTGTTTTGATTATTATATGGTGAGGAGATTTTTTTTTTCGGTCCAGTCTATTTGGTGTTCTGTATGTTCCTTGAACCTTCACAGGAATATCTTTCTTTAGGTTGGGAAAGTTTTCTTCTATAATTTTATTAAATATATTTTCTGGACCGTTGAGCTGTACTTCTTCTCCTTCTTCTACTCCTATAATTCTTAGGTTTGGTCTTTTTATTGTGTCCTAGATTTCCTGAATGTTTTGTGATGAGAATTTGTTGGTTTTGCTGTTTTCTTTGATCAGTGTGTTTATTTTCTCTATGGTATCTTCAGTGTCTGACATTCTTTCTTCTATCTCTTGTAATCTGTTGGTAGTACTTGTCTCTGTAGTTCCTGTTTGTTTACCCAGATTTTCCATCTCCATCCTTCCCTCGGTTTGTGTTTTCTTCATTACTTCCATTTCATTCTTCAAGTCTTGAACCGCTTCCCTTACCTGTTTGATTGCTTTTTCTTGTTTCTCTTGGTTTTCTTGGGTATCTTTGATCGATTTATTCATTTCCTCTACTTTTTTGTTTGTAATCTCTAATTGGTTATGGCAGTTTTTCACCTCCTGTTTAAGGTCCTCTATTATTTTTATATAATTAACTTTTGAGTTGATTTTTTCTAATTCTTCTGGAGTGGGGTGTGCAATTCTTCTCATTTCAGGTTCCCTGGATTCTGGTGATGTCATGTTGCCTTTCAGGTTGTTGGAGGAATTCTTGCATTGGCACCTTCCCATCTCTTCCTTCAAATGGAGCCAGGAGAGGCCTGGTGTCTTGCTCCAGACTTTGCTGTGACTAAGTCTCTGGGTGTATCTCCTCAGTGTATAAGCAGGAACTGTTCCCATCCAGATGAAACTCCTCAACACCAAAGCATGGACGCCTGATAGTCCTATGACCCGTGGACAAAAGGGCGAACTTGGGGGGCAGGGTCTAATAGAACACAGGAGACCCTGCCGTGCAAGCTGAAGGTGCCCGTGCTCCCTTTGGGGAACCTTGAGGCCAGCCTGGTAGGCAGGCAATCACCTCTTTGGGTGGGTAGCCTTAGTGTAGGAGCAGAAGACTGTTCCTGATCAAAGGACCTTGCAGACTATGCAGGCTTGGGGGAGGGGGGTGTCGTGTGTAAGAAAGACAGCCCTGCAGAAGGAGCTGGGGGAGGGGGGTTTGTGCTCTCTTCTGGGACAATGCGCCCCTGGATAGCACACACACACCCGTCCAGATGGAGTTTCTCAGCACCTAAACAGGGATGGCTGGTAGCCCAATGAGCGGGGGACAAAAGGAGGAACGTGGCAGGAGGGGTCCAGTAGAGCACAGGAGACCCTGGAGCACAAATTGAAGGTGCCCGCGCTCCCTTTGTTTCAGTATATTTATATGATGTTTAGCTGAAGTTCTGAAACTTACAGATAACAGTGCTTACCACAAAGTGTCATAGTTCATCTAAAAAAAATTTAGAGCAGGACATGGGAGACCTTTTTTGAATCTGACAATTAAGAGAAAGAAAGAGATTCCCAGAATGTTGTAACATACTATCCTATGGTTCCATGAGAGGTAGGGAAAAGAAAAATGGAAAATAGTCACAAGAGCTAAGTATTATATGTGAAAAGCATAAACCCCATTATATCTTTCCCACAACCCATCCTGTGTAATATGCTTTCCCAGAGACCTGAGGAAATGAGACCCAGCCATGTGGCTTAACCCTTGTCAAAACACTTATATGAGATCTTGCCACATCTTTTGAGTGCTCTCTTCTCCACAACCAGGTCATATTTAGAATTCTACATTATGGTTTTGATAGAACCAATAACATTTTAAGGTACCATATATGACTGATGAAAAGGTAAAATCAGATAAAATGCCCTGTTTCATTGTAATAATTACTTGTCTTTTATTATTAATTACCAGCTAGGCTTCAAACAAAACTGCTAAGAGAATTAAAAGCTCTTTTTTGATGAAGTCTCAACATCTTGTATCTTTGTTGGAATTGACATAGTTGTCTACAAGCACAAGAATGGTTCATGTATGTATGT
>JABTXL010020360.1:78281-97501 GCA_025134845.1 Neodon shergylaensis | reverse complement strand
TGGGCATAGGTATGTATGCTTAAAATTTACCTAAAAATTATACTAGTTTAGGAAATTGGCCACGGTATGTTCTCCTCTAGGATCAATGAACTTACTAGCCAAATGGGGTTGTTTAGGATCCAATACCAGAAATGATTTCCTTACTAGCAAGCACTTCTAAGTCTACTTAGACAGTTTTTGGTTACCTGCAAGATATAAGTGACACTTTTGGACCTTTAGGGATATCATGCCATGCTGGTCATTTCTATGGTTTGTAAATATCACAACTGAGTAGGACTACTAATTCTTTCCCTCAGTTGTTAGCTGACATAGAAACATCAAGTGCTACAATTTCTAGTTCACAGCTTTGAGTCTCAAAGTTCTAGCTAGACTCCTCAAAGCCTTTTTCTGTAAGTTCAGGGTATCTTCATACAATAAGGACCTATCTTCGTATTCTAGGAAACAATGAAGTGGTGTGGGAGGTTCTTCTATCTGTGTGTTGCTTTTATTGGTTAATGAATAAAGAACTGCCTTGACCTGTCAATAGGGCAGAACTTATGAAGGTGGGAAAAACTAAATAGGATGCTGGAAGAAAGAAGGCAGAGTCAGAAAGACACCATGGAACCACCAGAGTTAGACATACCGAATCTTTGCCAGCAAGCCACTGCCACGTGGCAATATACAGATTAACAGAAATGGGTGAAATTAATATAAGAATTAGCCAGTAAGAAGCAAGAGCTAATGGACCAACCAGTGATTTAATGAATACAGTTCCTGTGTAATTATTTCTGGTTAAAGCTACCCATGTGGCTGGAAAAAACAAGTAACCTCGTCCTACAAATTAGTACAACAATGTGGTGGACAGAATCCTTGGAAAACCTCGGAGGGCATGTAAAGGAATTCTAGACACAAAAATACAGAGCTTAACAGAGCTTCTTACTGTTTGCTGGTGGTGTGCCACAGCTCCTTTAAGAGAGATTTTCTTGATTCAGTTTTTTTTGTTTTTTTTTTTGTTTTTTTTTTTTAATTTTTTATTGAGAAAAAGAAAAAAAAAGTTTCTGCCTCCTCCCAGCCTCCCATTTCCCTCCCCCTCCTCCCATCCTTCTCCCCCTCCCTCCACTCCTCTCCCCCTCCCTCTCCAGTCCGAAGAGCAGTCAGGGTTCCCTACCCTGTGGAGAGTCCATGGTCCTCCCCCCTCCGTCCATGTCTAGGAAGGTGAACATCCAACCTGGCTAGGCTCCCACAAAGCCCGAACTTGAAGTAGGATCAAAACCCAGGGCCATTGTCCTTGGCTTCTCATCAGCCCCCATTGTTCGCCATGTTCAGAGAGTCCGGTTTTATCCCATGCTTCTTCCGTCACAGTCCAGCTGGCCTTGGTGAGCTCCCAATAGATCAGCCACACTGTCTCAGTGGTTGGGTGCACCCCTCGTGGTCCTGACTTCCTTGCTCATGTTCTCCCTCTTTCCGCTCCTCATTGGGAACTTGGGAGCTCAGTCCAGTGCTCCAGTGTGTGTCTCTGTGACTATCTCCATCCATCACCAGATGAAGGTTCTATGGTGATATACAAGATATTCGTCAGCATTGCTATAGGATAGGGTCATTTCAGGTTCCTTATCTGGCAATTCTTGCTGGGACAATAAGACAAAAGCAGATCATGTGGCTATAAATTGGAGGAGAAGAAGTCAAACTTTTGTTATTGCAGAAGATATGATAGTATTTATAAGTGACCCCAAAAATTCTACCAGGGAACTCCTACAGTTGATAACATCTTTAGTAATGTTGTCAGGGTTTCTGTCCTGCCTGGTTCCTACAGTCATTAAATTCCAAAGAAATCACACAGAGGTCTACATTAAATATAAACTGATTGGCCCATTAACTCAGGCTTCTTATTAACTCTTATAACTTAAATTAGCCCATTATTCTTGTCTATGCTAGCTAGCCACGTGGCTTGGTATTTTATTCAGTGAGGTAGTCACATCTTACTTCTTCTGTGGCTGGGTCATGATGCCTGCCAACTAGGACTTCCTTCTTCTCAGAATACTGCTGTTCTCATTGACCTGCCTCTATTTCCTGTCTGGTTGTCCCACGTATACTTCTTGCCTGGCTACTGGCCAATCAGTGTTTATTTAAAAATATAATCGATAGAATACAGATCATTGTCCCACACCAGCAAGACACCAGAATAACTAAAAAAAAAACTGTAACCCTTCTATATACAAATGATAAAAAATCTAAGAAAGAAATCAGACAGACATCACCCATTACAATAGTCATAAAGAATATAAAATATCTTGAGGTAACTCTAACAGAACAAGTGAAAGACCTGTATGACAAGAACTTTAAGTCTTTGAAGAAAGACATTGAAAAAGATTTCAGAAAACGGAAAGCTTTTTCCATGCTCTTAGATAGGTAGGATCAACATAATAAAAGTGGTAATCTTACCAAAAGAAATTGTAGACTCAATGTCTTTTTTGAGAGGGTACTCTCCATTGAACAGTCTTCTCCTGATTTCTGGCACAAGAGAAACATCTGATCTTCTATAACCTTATGAGGGCAGAGGTAAATTTCATGATGTGTTTAATTCAATGTAAGGTATGTGACCAGGATCATGGAGGAGCCAGGTGTTATAAACTGAGAGTAGTTAGGTCACAGCACAGATAACTCCTACATTCTTTTTCCAAGAGTGAGCTTCAGGACATGTAACCTAAGGCTGTGGGAATGTGGGTTAGAGCTTCAAACATGTATCTTAACACAAAGTAGCAGGGACCATGTCTTGACAATGGATGAGAACTTAAGAGTATGTCTGGAGTCTTGTAAGACTGAAGCTTGAGTGGAGACTAAGGTTTGTCTTTGTAACCAAAGGGAGAGGACAGAGAGGGACAGAGTCTCAGCAGCAGGAAGCCCATGGTGAACTGGAAACAGTAAGGGAAGGTGAACCAGATTGTTTTCTACCCCAGGTTTATTATCGTTTGCCATTATTTTCTGAAAACTGATGTTCCCATCTATGGCAGCATCTCCCTCTGAATGAAAATTAGAGAAGGGTGGGCCACAGAAATGGCTCAGTGTGTAAAGACACTTGCTGCCAAGGCTGTTATGCTGATTTCAATCCTAGATTCAATTTGGTGGAGAACAAACGCTCTCATGCCACCTAAGCTCCATATAAGTGCAGTAGCATTTTCTCACTTTTCTCAGCCATACACCGATGCATGCATGAGTAAACACACATATTCTCCCTCTCTCATGCAGATACCTAAAATTCATAAGTAACTGTAAATTAATAGTCAATCTGTGGCTTTTGCCTATTTTTTTTATCTACCAACACAAGATTCTTTAAATCAGTGCCCTTGTATCATCATTCATTCTTTCGTTCATTCTTCCACTTATGTGTGAGCCTTTCCAGGCACTGGAGCATCCCAAAACAGCAGCAGCATTCTGTCCTGCCAAAGCTCTAATTGCAATGCATCCAAAGGCAGACAGGAATTTGGCATCTAGAAAGCGAATAGGGATTGACTAGAACTTCAAAGGAAAAAAGGAAGAGAATGAGAAAGGATGGCTGGAAACATGGCCCAGTGTTTAATACCACAAGGTGCTCTTCCAGAAGTCACGAGTTCAGTTCCCGCACCTATGTGAAATGGCTTCACAAAGTTACCTAATACCAGCTCCAGGGACTTCATCCAGTCCCCAGGCATTCACTAATCAACTGGACATCTTTTTCTGAGTATCATCATGTAGAAAACAGCTGTTCCAGTATCCAGGCCCTTAGCAAACTGTTCTGATAGGCCTATAAAACTTTACAGGAATGTCAGGGAACCCTAATGGAGGGACAGAAGATATGAAACCTCCTGATGGCTTCATGTCCTCAGGGATTGAGTCTAGCAAATTCTCTTCCACAAGCAAGTAGTAACAGATGGTGCTCACTTGGACAGCTGTCCCGTCCCTGTGTCAGGGCCATGTTCATATCTGCAGCTTCCTTGTTACTATGGCAACATTCATTAACAATATGTGTTATACTGGAAAGGAGACACAGAATCACAGTGTGTACATCTGTCTCACAGACCATGGGTGACAGAGAAGCACATATCTAGTGTCTTCGCCCTGGTGACCTTCTCAGGTTTTTGTGAAGCAGGAGCAGCTGCTTTTCACAGACTCTACCTGATTTTGGCAATTGGCAGCTTGAGAAGATGTCTGCTCTATGAATTAAAAACAACGGAGAGTTAGCTTTGATTATAGACCTAACCTACCCACCTCTAGATAATTTCTGGCAAATTCTAGGACTCCATAGCCCAGTTATAGGTCAGGAAATTTTGTGTGTTTTCTGGCGTTCTGCTATCACTACTCCAGAAAGGCAAAGGAAAGTTCTTTGCTTTGTACTTTCCAAAAGATCCTGCATACAACACAGGTCTCTCTTCTCAGGGAGTCAGTGATTTCAAGCTTTAGGGTCTTCCTGTCATTGTACCACATTGTACTCTTTAAAGCAAAAATAATTTTGGGGATTGGGCTTAGATCCTAGGTATTAGGAACAAAGGTCTCATATGGAGAATATTAGAGTCCTAAATTTCAAATCCATATCTGCCAAACACACCTGGCCTATCTAGGCATACTCACAGCAAGTTCTTGCTCACTCACTTCTACCAGTCAGATCTGCCTCTGAAAACATTTTCCTGTGAGTGCTGGAGAGATGGCGCAGTGGTTAAGAACTCTTGTATCAGACCCAAGTCCTGTTTTCAGCAATCCATGCCTTTTCATAACCAATCTGTTATTGCCATTTTCAGGGTATTCAGTGCTCTCTTCTAGCTTATGGGGACATAGGGCATACTTGTGGTTCACAGATATATATGTTGTAAAAATAACCATACATGTGAAAACAAAGGAAAGAAGTAAGAAAGGAAGACATGAAGGAAGAAAGAAAGATAAAGTGAAAGAAATGATACAGCAAGCTGCCTTTCAGGAATAACCTTGCTGTGGCTCTTATCTATACAAAACAACATCACAAGCCAAGACAATTGTTCTTATTCAAGCTCACCTTTAACCCATTGTCTTTTCATTCTGTGACTCATCCTTTCATTTTGGGGATCCATGCCTCATCTCAGTCACCATCAAACACCTGGAAAGATTGGCCCATGTTGTGATCCAGTCTGGTCATTTAGTTGAATGTCAGACCCATTCTGGTCTCATGTGTAAGATTTCTATCAATAAATCCTGAGGACTGTTTGTGGGTGTTTCTCAGCGAAGCTAAATAAGGAGTCATATTCTGTCCTGTTTAGGACTTCCTTAAACATCATTGCCTGGGAGGGCACTGGTCCAGGCCCAGCAGTGGATATAAGTACACCAGGAGGGATACAGCACTCTTTGTTGCAAGGCAGGCAGTGACTTAGTGAGGTCCAGAAGAGAAAATGGACATCTGAATCCAGATCTTAAGTCTGTATCGGCAAGCTCTGTAGCTCATCTCACACATGTCAAAGAGAGTTTCTCCCTCACAGCAGAGGAGAACTACCATCTCTGAGTACTGAGGACATTCAGCATCTGACTGTGACTCATCTTCTGCCTAGTTCTATAAGTACATGGATTGGGTGTGGATGTTAGAAAGACCAACCGTGATTGAAAGAGGCCTTTCCAAGTGTCAGAGGTCACACAAAGGACCATCTTCTCTCTGTTGTCTTTATAGCATTGTTACCCAAGCCACCATCAACGTAACAATTCTAATCCCATGGAGGTTGAGGATGTCAGCCTTAGAGCACGTGTATGAGTGTCAGAGTAAAACCTACCTGTGGGGGATAAATGGTCAAAGCCTCTTGGAAGGTGACAGGCTGAAACTGTGAGAGGGCAACTGGGCTCTCACTTATTCTGTGTTACAACTGAAGCAAGGACCCCATGAGTATGTAATCTGGAAATGAATGACTGCCACCCAAGGTGACCTGTTGCATGGAGAGTGGGCCTTTGTTCCATCCTGGCAGACTGACTAGCTTACACCCAAAATAACCACACAGAAACTGTATTAATTAAATCACTGCCTGGTCCATTATCTCTAGCCTCTTATTGGCTAACTCTTACATCTTGATTTAACTCATTTCTATTAATCTCTGTATCACCACAAGGTTGTGGTTTACTGGTAAAGATTCAGCATGTCTGATTCTGATGGCTCAATGGCAGTTCTCTCACTCTGCTTTCTTTCTTCCAGAATTCAGTTCTGTCTTCTCCGCCTACCTAAGTTCTGCCATATCAACCAGGCCAAGGCACTTTCTTTATTCATCATCCAATGAAAGCAACATACAAACAGAAGGAACTCCTACACCATTTCCCCTTTTCTGTTTGAATAAAAAGGAAGGATTTAACTTTAACATAGTAAAATTACATATAACAAAACAGTTATTAAGCAAGAATTACAGTTACAATATTTATATCTGCTCTATCTTTTATCATAACTAAGGGAAAACTATAACTATAACTATAAATTCTTCAACTTCATCAAAGACTCCAGAAGGATATAATATTACCTAAGTAAACAGGAAGTGCATTGTAAGTAACTTCCAAAACTCTAGAATTGACAGAGACATCTCACTGCCTGGACAGTCACCCAAGGTTTTTTATACCATTGGGGCATCCATCTTCAGCCTACAAGCCCATAGTATCCAGCAGACTTTTCCATGAAACAGGAAATTTCAAAGACAGCTCAGTCACTTTTTCCTGTGTTCTGCAGAATGTCTCACAGACTTTTTTATGAAGCAAAAACCCCAAAGGATCATCTTACCTTCTGGCAACTTCAGCAGTCATTTCTCTGTGGGTTTTGCATGTTCAGTGAAGCAGTTCAGCAAGAGCAGTTTCTTGCCCAAATATCTAGCAAACTCCATAAGGAGCCTCTTCAATGCCCGTCTTCCTCTTGAAGTAGCTGGTGCTACCAGGAGCAGATGCGTCTTATTGTCATGAAAAGCCCTAAGTTATTAAAACATTTTAAATGCTATATTCTGTAGTCTTTCAAAGATATGAAGAATACCTATCTGAAATATATCTTTGCACATCTAGAAAATATAACATGACTACAAACTTGACTATTATACATGATTATATATTAACCTATATTTCTTAATTGTACATTACATTTTTAAATGAGCTACACAAACACAATACCTTAATCAAGATCAGAAATACATATAACAAAATTGACCTTAAATTTGTATCAATAAATCAAGATTTAAACCAATGTAAATTATTCATATCTATATCATATTCCCCTTTAAATGTGAAAGAACATTTATAAACAATATTTGGGAATATAGGTGCATTTTTTTCTCTACAAACTGCTTCCTGCTGTATGGGGGCACTATTAATCAGGTCCTTCATGGTGTATCCTGTGTGCTAGGTTCATCTCAGTCAGCAGTTGGGTGAAGCATTTTCTTTGTGGGGGTGTTTCACAGCAACCTTTCAGGGGGTCTTGTTCTGTGAAACCATATTGGTGTAGAAGCAATCCACAGGTTCTCATCTTCTGTGAAAACATAAGAAGCACCATATCCTTAGACCCAAATTCTGAAGTCAAGATACCTTTATAATATACACGCAATGAATTGTGTCTGTGTACTTAGCTCCTTCACAGTTAAAAATCAAAGAAAACACAATAATATACAGAATCCCGACTCTCTGTGAATTTTACATTTTTACGTGGCTTATTTTTCTTTATTCCTTTTAATCTATCAATATTTGTACTACCCGTCTCTTTAAAGACTTTACCCCCCTTTTTAAAGCATCAACTTTATTTTATGCCATTGTATACTTTTTCTTCTCTCTCCTAAGCCTATGTACATTTATCTAACACTGTGACCCATTTAGAGGTCTTTTATATCTGATTCTGTCCAATTGTGAATCTGTAATTCTTTACTGTCCAGGAATACTTTTACTTTGTGCTTTTAAAATGCTAAGATCTTAAGAATCTAAGCTGTGACAATCCTAGGTCAAATACAGGTACTGCGGACTTGCTCCACCCAACCCATCATGGTAGAGACACTTGTGCCTCTGAGAGCCAAGCACACTGCCCCACTTCCAGGCACAAAGCTGGTCCATGTTGCCATCAAGCAAGCTGTAACAATCAATTTGCTCACAAACCCCATCCAAATGCTCGATCTCCCAAAAGAGTCAGAGGTTGTGTTGGTGGCACAGCCCAGAAACTGGTATTTCAAAACTGCCCCTTTATAGTAGACCTGATCCCACCACCTACCCAGGCAGGAAGAGCCAAACTACGGGCATGGTCTCAGCTACTTTACTCCCAACCCCGAGTGGGCACACAAACACCTGAGCCCACAAATGCTCCATAGCTGGAATTTGCACTGGCGGCAGGGCACGGCTTTTTTTAATGCTACTATTGCTGAGTCAGGAAAATCTCTCTGGGGTACGCCACCAGCAAACAACAAAAAGCTGTGTTAGATTCTGCTTTTTATGTGTGTCTAGAATTAAGCTCTTTCAGGTTTTAAGTGGATTTAGTCCATCACGTTGGTGCCAAACTTGACCCATTCATTCTGAATATTACTTGTGAGTATTTTTTTTCCTCATCACTATAACTGCCTACATGCAGAGAGTTAGAGCTGAGGCACTCACTATTGGGTATTGATACAGGCCCAACACAGAGACACCTAGGCTGGCCAGGGAGTCCTACCCTAGCCCAAGCACATGCACTAACAATAGAAAATATCTTAGTGTAATTATAACCAAGTGTTGTGGTTTGAAAGAAAATGGCCCCCAAGGAGTGACACTATTTGAAGGTATGGCCTTGTTGAAGTAGGTATAGCCTTGTTTGAAGAAATGTGTCATTGTGGTGGTGGACTTTGATATCTGTTTTGCTCAAACTTTACTTTTATGACTGAAAGACCATTTCCTGTTGCTAGGAAGATGTAAGTCTCTCAGCTACTTCTCAAGCCCCATATCTATCTCATGCTGCCGAACTCTCCACCATGATGACAATGGACTGAGCCTCTGAACATAGTAGTGAGGTACCCCAATTAAACATGTTCCTTTATAAGAGTGGCCATGTTCATGGTTTCTCCTCACAGCAATAAACATCTTATCTAAGTTACTAAGCAAGTCAAAAACCTTTATGAGAATAACTTCAAGTCTTTGAAGAAAAAAATTGGAGAAGATATCCGATGATGGAAAGATCTCCCTTGCTTATGAGTTGGTGGGAATAAAAAATTGAGTATCTTACCTAAAGCAATCTACAGATTCAATGGAATTCCCACCAAAATTCTCAAACAATTCTTTACAGAGCTTCAACGAACAATACTCTACCTCTTATGGAAAACCAAAAAAAAAAAAAAAAACCAAAAAAACAAAACAAAACCCCAAGATAGCTAAAATAATAAAGGGACTTCTAGAGGTATCACCATCCTTGATATCAAGCTTGACTATAAAGTTATAGTAATAAAAACTATATTGAATTGACATAGAAACAGGCAAGTGGATAGGAGGTAAGGGGACAAAGTGGTCAGAGGGACTGGGAAGAGAGTATGAAGGGGAAATTGTCATCAGGATGCAAAAATAATAAATAAAGACACAAACCAAACAACAACACCAAAAAGGAAAATAGAGTCTCAATCAACCAAGAGAAGTCAGGCTGTAAATTTCTCTAAATGATTGTCTTATTTGATATAGGAGTTCCCAGACCTCTGTGGGCAGCATTGTTCCTAGGCAGATGGTCCTTGGTTGTATAAGAAACTAGCTAATCATGAGCCAGAGTGGGACCCTGCAAATGAGCCAGCAAGCATCTTGTTTTCTTCCTTAACTTCAGTGCTACAATATAACACAGCCCCAGTAGGGAAATGGAATCTATTATTTCTTATAAATTCCTCTTTTCCAGTTTTTTTCCTATACTGTGTTCTATGTTTCTTTCTCTTGGGGTGACAAGAACCCCAAGAGAAAGAAACATAGAACACAGCATAGGGAAGATGTAACTATTTGAAGCAATGTGAGTTGTATTCAAGAGAAAACTCCTTTCACACCCTTGGAGCAAAGAGTAGGTAGGATTTAGACAGCCGTGATTGGCCAGAAAGTGAATGTGCAGTTCCCTACATTAGTGTCCCCTTATTTTTTTTTTATCAGACAGGATTTCTCTGTGTAACCACAGCTGTCCTGGTACTTGCTCTCTAGAGCAGACTGTTCTGGATATAAGAAATCCTCTTTCCCCTGCCTCCTTAGTGCTTGAAGTAAAGTCTTTCACTGCATGCTCAGCTGTATACTGTCCTTTTAATCTCAAGAGAAAAGTCCTTAGATTTCTTCAGAAGTTTCCTGAGCACAAAGCTCCTCCTGAGAATGCCCTTCCTCTGGATTCAGACTATTTCCAACTATAATTCAGGGCTTCCCAGGAGAAATCTGGAACCCTGTCTAGACCCATATTATAGTAGAAGGAATTAGGAGTCCTGAAGAGCACAGTGATGAGGATGACAGGCCCTGCATCCTACCTGTGCTAAAAGTATCAGGGTATTTCACATTTGGCTTCTTGACCTTGCCTACCATAACCCTAGACATGGGGATTGGACTTCTCCCAGTGATTTCCAGAAGGGCAAAGCTGAGCATATGCTCAATGCTCCAAAAATTGTTTCCTTGAGCATACTGCTTTCCATTTCTCTCCCTACTAATCTTGAGCTTTCTCCCTAGACCCTGCTGTGACCTACTGGCTCTTTCTTTTGTCTGCGAAAACCTTTCTCCATGGGGACCATGAAGTTATGCTCCCTCCTGGCATCTATCAATGGGGAATCCAAAATTAGCACCTGGAAATCATCTAGAAAAGGGCTGAGGTGACTCAGAAAAATCAGAGAGGACATGTGCACACCCAACACATAATGCTATAATGTAGTTTGAAACCCTCCACAGGAAGAGGGAGCTTACAGTCCTTTCAAGAACACACAGGTCACCTCTTCCCCAACGATGAGCACATGAAACTCCTCACACAACTGCTCTTGGGCTTCATTCCCGGAGAATTAATTTGACTGGTGACATTAGTGATAAAGCACTGATCTTCATCCCTAGTCATCACTCAGCTGATCGCTTTCCATTCCTCAGAGACATTTCTGTCTCCTTCCTGCAGTGATTATGTAAATACCTCATTCCAAGAGCATTGAGAACACAGGGTAGACTGGGTGCTCAGCATGGTCTCTGTGTCATAAGGACACATAGACAATGATGGAGGCTCCCTCTTTGGTGCTGACAGACCCAAGGCAAGGACACAACAGGTGTCATCCCTAGGATGAGCCATTGTTCTCTGAGGGCATGTGAATGCTTATCCACATTGTTGCTCAATGAGTTGCTTGACTGAGAAACATAAAGGGAAGTTGAGAGGGATTCTGCGGGGTGGAAACGCTTGAGCAGTGCCTTGGACTCAAACCCCACCACTCACAGCCCATTGGATTCCAGAAAGTGCTCCTGTCTGAGAGGAATCTCAGCCCAGAAGGAGGAAGAACAGCAGAGCCTGTGTTCTGTGTTGGAGCGGAGACTGTTCTCAGAGGAAGGACAGCAAGTGAGATTAATGGAGGAGTCCACTGTGTTCCTCTACAAGGGGAGTACTCCTTGGCAGGGGCTTCTGCTCACAGGTAAGGGTACCCACTTTCTCAATGTGGGGGGACTTATGCTTACAGGTAAGTGTACCCACTTTCTCAGTGTGTTGGGGATTTCTGCTCATGGGTAAGTGTACCCACTTTCTTAGTGTGTGTGGGATTTCTGCTCATGGGTAAGGGTACACACTTTCTCAGTGTGTGTGGGACTTCTGCTCACAGGTAAGGGTACCCACTTTCTCAGTGTGTGTGTGACTTCTGCTCACGGGTAATTGTACCCACTTTCTCAGGGTGTGGGGAGGGCCTTTCAGAGGTAGCCAGGAGTCTGATAAAGAGGACAGGATTTTGGGAGGAGACTCAAGGTTTCTGTTTGTAGTTATGGTGCTGAAGGTACAGTGAGGGACAGGGGCTCAGCAGCTTGGAGTTCTCAGGGGACAGGAGGTGATAATAGTAAAAGAGAAGCCTAAAGGACACCACATTCATAGTGGATTTGATTGGCTGCACTGTCCTTAAGACAGCCGTTTTCAACCATTACAGCATGACCTTTCAAATAGAAATCAAATTGGTGGGTTAGCAAGATGTTTCAGTGTGTAAAGATTTGACAACCTGAAAACAAATCTTAGCTCCCACACAGTAGATGGAGAGAACAGACACCCGCAGGCTCTACCCTGTCCTCCACATTGGTGCTGTGTCACATACCCACACATACACAGTCTAACACATGTGCCCCCAAACAGATTTGTGACATTCATATTTATATTTGCCCAAGGAGTCAGCAGCCTTCACAAATACACACATAAATTCATGAAGTGTAAATTCATTTATTTTACACCAGAATATAATTATTGCCAAAAGCTCCAAACCTAGGACTTATGAAGAAAAATCAATGGAGACACATTTCTCTTTCCATCCTTCCTTTTTTCTTTATCCACTTGTATTTGGGTAATTTTCAGGAACTGAATCTCCCAAAATGTTTAGACTAATCCTGCCCTTACAAATTCCTGGTTTTGGTAGGCAGTGGTAGTTCAGCCTTGGGAATACAGGACTTGGGAAGCAGAGTAGTTGATTTCTGAGGTTTGATGTCCAGCCTGCCTACAGAACAAGTTTTAGGACAGCCAAGGCCACAAAGAGAAACCCTGTCTCAAAAAAAAAATAAAAATAAAACCCTGAAACTAAAACAAAAACCAAATCGAAAAACAAAAACAAAGAAACAGCCGGGCGGTGGTGGCGCACGCCTTTAATCCCAGCACTCGGGAGGCAGAGGCAGGCAGATCTCTGTGAGTTCGAGGCCAGCCTGGTCTACAGAGCTAGTTCCAGGACAGGCTCCAAAGCCACAGAGAAACCCTGTCTCGAAAAAACCAAAAAAAAAAAAAACAAAAAAAAAAAACCAAAGAAACAAACAAAAAGCACTGCTTTTAGTGTATCTGATGTCAGTATGTCTGATGAAGTCATGAATTCACGAGAATCACAAAGGGAACAGATACAAAATCAGAACATGAACCCTCCAGAAGAGGAATTCAGAGCAGCATTGCTCTTCACATGAAGTACACTATATAAGGGGGGATATGGGACACTGAGTGGGAAACAAGGCAGACACCTGAGCAGATAATTTCTAAGGGAGTTACTGACACACTCAGACACTCAAGGGAATCAATGGAAGTCATGCTGCTCATGTCCTCAAAGGAATTTGGGCACAGCCCTACTCACAAAACAAAGCTGGGTGATGATCACACCTGCCTTATATTGGTTTTTCTCAATTCCCTTCTAGTCTCCCTTTTAAGCTCCTGGCATCTGTCCACAAATGCCCATATGACTATTGAAAAAGTGCCAGCCCTAGCTGCTGAAGGAGATGACATCTTTTTCCATGTCAATGATCTGCCAGAGAATACTACAACCATAGCCTGGTTCAAAGGTCTAAGAAATACGACACAAGGAATTGGAGCATGTGCACCACTCTTAAATTTGAGTAGGCCAGGTCCTATGTACAGTGGTAGAGAGACAATATACCGCAATGGATCTCTGCTGATAAAAAATGTCAACCCGACGGACACTGGATTCTATACCCTACGAACTTATAATAGTCATGGAACTAGGACATCGATAACATCCGCGTACCTCCAAGTGCATGGTAAGTGATTCACTGTGAACTCTGTGAGCTAGGTGAGGTTCATTTCACTGGACACATACAGAAGAGTGGTCTGTGCCTAACTTCCCTATTCACTGTGTCCCTGTGTTGGGGTTTGAGCATTTGGCTCAGTATACAAATGATGTACAATAATAGCAATAGATCAGAATGCTTCATTTGACTTTATCTTGCACACAGGTGGATGCACGGTGGGTAACACAGCCAAGGATATCAGGCTCTGTATAGACTCTAGGGATTCTTACCAGGAATGTTTCCTTGAGAAAAACTCTGAGGGAATCAATGTTGTTCTTGGTTGTGGAAAACATGGGATCCTCATAGAGGTGTGAGCACTAGCATGCTCTGCCTTCAGACTTCTGTCTCAGACACAACTTCAGGTGTCATGAGAAGCATTTTATAAGTGTTTTGAATTCCTGATGGCAGAGGGCAGCAGTGTTCCCCAGTATTTAAAGTGTTGTGATGTGTGGAACTAGACAGTGTACTCTCATGAGAGCCTTGGTTGGGCTATATTCCTTGGCCAACTTCTTCAGAGAGTCAGCAGGAAATCATAGGCCAGCAGCTGTCTAGGCCATTAACTAACTGTCCTGTTGGGCATATGAGATTTCACATTAAAGTCATGGTCCCTAAGGAGGAGGACTGAGGACACAGATTGTCCTGAAAAGTGTTTGTCTCCTGGGTCCAGCTTGGGGAATTCTCTTGGGAAATGGCTATTTTCGAGACAGGAGCTATAGTTCTGCCAGTGATCACCAGAGATGTCATCAGGAAACACAGTGAACTGGCAGAAAAGTATGTGCCCAAACCAAGAACTTACGTTGTAGTCTTGTTTCATCCCTGCTTGTACAGACCTGGAAATCATGGTCACAGCGTTCTTAGACCTACTGACTGCTTAATGTGTCTGCTACATTGCCAAGAGACCATGTTCTGTTTTTCACTTTTTGTATTTCCTTTGGGAAATTCATGGTATCCAAGGGGAATCAACTATATAGAGGTCCAAGGCCTCTCAGAAAGACCATGGAGCACAGGGGCAGACCCATTATACAGTTCAACAAACAGAGGACGTGGGAACATGGTCTTGACAATTTTGCACAGGATGAAGGATCTCAGAGTCTTTTTTCTGGAGTCAGGTCACCTCCTCCCATACACCCAAGATGTGAGATTCTTGACAAATCTTGGGTCTTTGACCTCGGTCAGAACCCAGTCTGATGGTGACTCTAGTAAGAACAATTTTGTTCTTTTCCCCACACATCACTCACCTGGTACCTTTGTACTTCAAGGGCAGTTTTGTTCCCTTCCTGCTGGGAGCAAATTCCATGTTTCCAGAGCAATGAAAACACAGGGAAGACTGGGCACTCCGTCAGGTTTCTTTGCCACACAGTTGTGCAGATTTTCCCTTTTTTGGTGCTGACAAGCCTAGGCCAGGACACAGGAGTATGCAGTTCTAGGGTCAGCTTCTATTATCTCATGTTACAGGAATGGTCCTTGCCCTTGATTCTCACTCTGTTCTAGAGGAGAGAAACATAAGGAGAGAATGGGAAAAGAACATGGGCTAGCACTGAAAGCCATGCTTTGAACACAGACCCACCCTCAGCCCAAGGGAATCTGGGAGATGCTCGTTCCTGGGAAGAGGCTCAACTCATATGGGATATGGGGAAAGGGCAGCAGAGTTTAGGAGCTGTGCTGGAGCAGAAGTACCTCAGTGGGATGACAGATAAGTCTATGCAGATAATGAAGGCTTCCTCTGTACTCCTCTTCAAATGTATACCACATCACAGGTCACAGATGAGGAGACCAGGACTTGAAAGTGTTTGAGAGGAGAGTACTGACATATTATCTGGGGTTCCCTGAGTGGCACAAGGACATGAAAGCAGTGCCAGTGTTTGTAAAGGGAAGATACAGACTGGGAGAGAGGTTTGGGATTATGATGCTCTCATTGAATGTTAAAAAGTAAGGGAGGGTGCTACCTTACTCTTGCACAAAGTTAGTAAGCATGACCACAGTATTCTGGAGAGTGGTGCTCTCAGCTTGATTGCCAAAAAAATCAAGCTGGTGTGGACCACTGACATGGTTCCCTGGATATAAGTCTTTGCTTCATTGTCTGGCAAGCTGAGACCACCACTTAAGTACTGTGTCCTGACCCTCCCCCCATGACAAGCCCTTTCACTACTCACACAAGTGTGAAAAATTAAAGCAAACGGAATTACTAATACTGTATTCCTAACCTTTGAGTTTCTTAAAGACCATATCTATATAGGGTTCTGAGACATCATTCACTCATTCTATTTCCCCATGAATCTGAGTTTTTTTTTCTAGGCATCATTTTTTTAAATAGAAGAAAATTTATGATTTTTATGATGTCTCAGTTTGAGTGGACCTGAAGTAAAGAAAGCTAGAAGGGAAATTCAGATGTTGACTGTAACCTCAAGAGGAATAGAACAACAAAAGTAGGAGTGAAGACAAAGAGTCTGTAAAGGAAGAGGTTGGACAGCCATCACCCCAACACCAATCCACTTTATATGAGATCAGGGATCAAAGCACTGCTTTCAAGTCCTTGTGCCACTCAGAGCAGGGCAGTAAGCCAGAGCACTGACGACAACTGGAGAGAGACATATAGTGGAAAGGACAAGTGGGAACACTGAGAATATGAAGGTCATGTGCTGACATCCACCAAGTAGAATAGGGAGACAGTCAACAACAAAATTAGGCTGAGCAATAGACACAGCTGCTCAGGACACAGGGCCTCTTTCTAGTTAAATACTAAAGGCTCAACTTAGGAGGATCTCTCTCTTCCCTTCTAGCTTTTGTTTGGAAGTGTGGGCGCCTTGGTACCTCTTCACAGTTCACCATTGAATCAGTGCCACCCAGCGTTGTTGAAGGGAGAAATGTTTTTCTACTTGTTCGTAATCCCCCAGAAAATATTGTAGAGTTTGTCTGGTTCAAAGGAGTGGTTGACTTCAAGAACATTTTGGGTATCCGAAATATAGCAGACAGGAAACCAACTGTATGGGGACCTGCATACAGTGGTAGGGAGAGGCTGTACAGTGATGGATCCCTGCTGCTTCATGGTGTCAGTCAGAAAGACCATGGATTGTACACACTACGAATCCTGAGAGCAGATACAGGAAACGAAGAGGCACTAGTGCAACTCCAGGTGGAGAGTAAGTGATTCTCTTAGATTGTTCGGTGCTGGGTGGGGCTTAGACACACATGGCCTAGCCTCCCTTCCTTTTGCACTGTCTTCCCAGGTGGAAGTTTGTAGGACATCCATAGAGACAAATTGCTGTAGATCAGCTTTAGTTTTCTGACTCCACCTGCAAAAAGAAAAAACCTGGAAAGTGAAAATTTTTGGGCCTGTTGAGTTCAGGGCAGGCGTCATCTCAACCCCATGTCTAGGAGTGTGTGTAGTATTTTATTGAAGGCAGTGAGGGAAAAGCTATGTAGACACCCAAGGGGGACAGTTCCATGTAGAGGATCTGACACTTTCAGGGGCACTTTTAGAAAGGAGGAGGTCATGTTTGTGCCCTTCATTAAGGGGCATAGACATATACCCACCTACAAATATAGGCTGATTGATGAATCCATCTGCTCAAGCACAGTGATGACTTTTTTCTCTTTTCCCTCCCAGCTTACCTTTCTGTGTCCTGTAATCCTCTCACTTCTTCCCAACTCATGATCCAGCCATTGCCTCAGTATCCTGCTGAAGGTGAAAGCATATTTCTTCAAGTTCATAATCTTCCAGAAGACGTGAATGCCTTTTTCTGGTACAAATCAAAGAATAGGACGCCAGTCCTTAGAATTGTAGAATATGTCAGAACCACGCATTCTATCACTTGGGGACTTGCACATAAAAGAAGAGGAATGGTGTACTTTAATGGATCTCTGGTGCTCCACAATGTCACTGAGAAAGATGCAGGAATGTACACACTAGAAGTTTTAAACAAAAATTTCGATATTCAAAAAGCATATGTGGAATTTTCTTTAAAGAGTAAGTGATTCTCTATGGTCTCCAACTGCTGGGTGTGGCTTATGCTAACTTCATATACTGAACTGTCAGGACTGGGCTGTGCCTCCTCTTCCACCACTGCATTGTGTCTCCCACTAGAGTTTGGGTCCCTACTGCAGGACACACATCGTTTAGACAAACTGTAATAAATCAGAGCACCTCCCCTGAAGAGAGGAGGACATGCACTGGGTAAATTCAGTCCCAGATGTCAGTTCCAACCCAGACACTTGGAGCTCTCATCATGCACATGTCCTAGAAAGACTCCATGGGAGTCATGCAGACCCAGGCTGATGAAGTCATGGGGTCCTCACAGAGAGCATCATGAATCCCTGATTCCAAAACTTTGCCCAGGATTGGATACAGTATGATATTGGGGAGTTTTTTGTAACTGTTTGTTTAGATTTTCTGTCAGAGACAACATGAAACGTGACTTTACTGATTGTATGAATCATGGGACTGACTACCCCATAGAGTGTCGAATCAACTGTATACTACCATGACAGCTGTAGTTAGGTAGGTCACCAGTGCACCTCCTTCTCCTGAGGCTCAGTAGACAAGTATCTGGTCCACGAAAAGTCAAGGCACCAAGGAAAGAAACCGAGGAGGCAGTTACTCCAGATTCCTCCTTCACTTCAGGGGCCCAGCCTAGGGAATTTCTTTCTGCAGGTAAATAGAACAGATGTTGATGATATGAGCAGTTCTCCATCCCATGGTCAGACCATGGCTTTTAACTAAGCTTAGCTCACAGACATGGTCATGTTCATGCAATGTGTGTCCTCTTATGGGGAAATGGAGATATAGGAAACAGTGCTTGAATCAGGCAATACAGTCCCTGGGTGGCAGATTAAAAGCACAAATTATGTCTATAGTCACAGTACAAAAATTTTCCCACTGGTAGCTTTATAAAGTATGAACTAAAGAGGGCCTGGTTGAACTCTCTGGATGACTCCCATTTGGTATTCTCCTCTGTTTCTTCACAGAGAATGTGACACAGCCCTTTGTGCAAATCACCAACACCACAGTCGCAGAACGTAGATCTGTGATCTTCACTTGCATTTCACCTGACACCGATGTCTCCATCCGTTGGATCTTCAATAAGGAGAATCTGCAGCTCACAGAGAAGATGACTCTGTCCCCAACAAAGTGTGGACTCAGAATAGATCCTGTTAGTAGCACGGATGCTGGAGAGTATCAGTGTGAGGTCTCCAACCGATTCAGTTCGAAGACCAGTCTCCCAGTCTCCTGGCCGTGATGAATGAGTGGCCTCTCCTCTCATCCTACAGCAGAGTGGGGGCATTTGTTTATCAATGGAGTACAAAATGGAGAAGAGTTATGTGGTGAAAATGATTAGTTACTTACTATTCAGGTTCAGCCAGCCTGGTGACTCACCTCTATAATCGTGGGATACACGTGTATACAGGGAAAGGCCAAGAATTAAAGTGAGGTTGTCTTAAAAGGAAAATAAAGACATTAATATAGGAAACAAAAATTCAGAGGCCTGAAGAGCTTAGATTGCTGTTGAAATATATATATATATATATATATATATATATATATATATATATATATA
>JABTXL010020360.1:64167-78271 GCA_025134845.1 Neodon shergylaensis | reverse complement strand
ATATATATATATATATATATATATATATATATATATATATATATATATATATATATATATTTTCCCTCAAAATTCATGGGAACTAATTTCAGGAATCCTCAAGTTTTGGTATGCTCTGAGTCTGCTGTGAAAATGGTGCCGTTTTCATTGGGAAAAATATCTCATATGCTCAAATACATTCCCTGTTTACCTAATTTACCCAAGCCCAATGCTGCCTGAAGTGAGGAAGAATGACAGTCCTCCACTTGAAGTGAGGAAGAGTGACAGGAGAAGGGTCTGCCCATGTTTCACTGTGGACATGGCTGGTTTCTAAACAGCTTTGTTTCTGTCTGCTTGATGTACAGATGTAAAATCCTTCATGTAAGTGCAGCTCATACAGTTTTCACCCTGAAATTATCATTCATTGTAGGACCTTGAGTCTTTTTCTTGTTAGCACACCTCTCTTTCCCTTTTTATTCTTCTCTATATATTACATACTGATCGCAGTTTTCCTCCCTTATTCCTAAATCCCACTTACTCTCTACTTCAGGCCCACTCATCTTCTGTTTCCCTTCAAAAACGAGCAGGCCTCCCAGGGATATCTACAGCACATAACTCTGTAAGTTATGTAAGAATTGCCACCATCCTTCGTATTAGAGCTGGGAGAGACAACCCAGTAGGAAGAAATGGGTCCAGAGGGCAGGCAAAAGAGTCATACCCATCTACATTACTACAACTTATATGTTGGTACCCTTGCTCAAACCCAGACACAGTCTAGGATTATAACTTCAGTCTCTCAATCCTCTATAAGCCCTGCTTGATTGTTTGTGTGTTCTATGATTAAATGGCGTTTTTGACACCTTTGGTTCCTACAAACCATGCTTTCCCATTTCTGTGGGGTTGCCCAGTGTTTCCATGTTTGGCTATATTTCTCAGCATCTGTTCTCAGCCATTCATTGCTGGCTGATGCTGCTCTAATAACTATTAGGCTGTGCAGTTATCTACTAGTGTAACAGAATATTTTTACTAATAATTTTACTGAAATGTTTTTACAGGCATCTTTGTGACCTTTTCCTGAATTTCTGGGTTTTCAAGCCTCTGCTTCCTGACCATCCAGGCAGTGTCATGGCTTTAATTTTGACCAGTTATTGGTTGGTCAATCCTACAACTTCTTTTCCACCATTATCCCCAGTATATATTTCAGGAAGTACAGAATGCAGGTTGAATATTTTGTGACTGGATTAGTGTTCCAGTCCCACTACTTGAATTCTTCTGTGGTTGTAGAAATGACTGGTTCAGAATACCTATCCCTCACTACTAGGAGTCTTTATTAGTGTCTCTTTTGTAGATTCTAGGGAGTTTCCACTGTAGTAGGTTTTCACATTGCTTCCCAAATACCCCACTTTTCCAGTTATTACTTCAAATACTCTCTTCTTCCATCCCATCTTCCCCCATCTCGTCACAAAATCATTTCTATTCTTCTTCCCAGTATGTTACATGGGTCCAACATGAGTCTTCGTTGTTACTTAGCTTCCCTATGCATGTGACATCTAATGGGCTGTATGCAATAATAGCTTACAGTAGTAGAGCTCAGATGGGTGTGTTTGCTCACCAGTTCCAGAAACTTCTGTAGAATCTTTCAGATTTTTAATAGATAAGCTCATGCCATCTACAGATCTATTTTACAGTCAGTTAATTGTTCAATTTTTATTTATTTGTGTTGCCTAATGTTATGTCTAGATCATCAAAGAGAATACTGAATAAAAGTGGTCACTTCAGCATCCTTGTGTCCATCCTGGTCTTAGAGGATATTAGTGTCCCCACTGAGTACTGGGTTGACAGTGGTTTTTCATGTGTGCCCCTAATGCTTTGCCCTTTCTTCTACCCCTGGTTTGTCGGTTTTCATCATTTAAAATTGTTTATTTTGTCAAATATCTTTATTGATTCAGACTTAGGAGTTATTTGTAGAATATTTTTTGTGTTTTTTCAAGCTTCTATCTCTGTAGGTTCTGTGTTTCTAGGTATGTGCCTGTTTTATGTAACTCACTCTACAAATTACTCCCATCACTGTGAGTAGTCATAGAAATTTTGATAATATGAAAAATAGATAGCAAGGTATCAAATTTCAGGTCTAGTGTTAATGATGTTTCTATTTTAAAAAGAAAGCTAATCTAATTTAAGATTGTTAATGCTAATAATCACTTTGAAAAATGAACTTTTTTCCTTTTATTGAAAATAGATTCTTTTCTCATCCAATATATACCATTTATCATTTCCTCTCTCTCAGCACTTTGCATTCCTACCCACTTCCTATAACATGGGAATCCACTCCATTTCTTTCTCTTATTAGAGAAGAATAAGCCTCTAAGAGATAATAACAAAACATCACAAAATAAAATATAATAACATGAAACAAAAACTGCCATGTTGATGTTGGGCTCTGGAACTCAGCATGAGCAAAAGAGTCCCAAGAGCAGACACAGAAGTCAGAGTCTCGCTTGTTCTCAGAGTCAGGAGTCTCATAAAATACTCAGCTAACAAGTATATAATACTTGAAAGGGACCTCTTGCCAATTCGTACAGTCCCTGTTCATGCTTATCTGATGCAGAAAACTTTTCTCTGAGGATTAGACCTTATAGCACTTGAAGATTCTATGTAAGATGGCAACAAAGGAAGACAATAAATTGTCCTTCCAAGTTGTGATTCCTACAGATTACAGCATAGATCAGCATGGCAAGATATACTTAAATGTTCAAGAGTTGTATTTATCCCTTGGAGGTAACCAAAAATGGTCTAATTGGACTTAAGGCTGCTCAAAGGAGAGAATCACAGCTGGTACTAGAATGCAATCAGCAGTACATGAATGGGATATTATGGATTCTTGAGAAGCACTTATAATGGCTACTTTCCTAAACAAGTTTAATTTCTAGGTTCATTCTAAAAAATGGCCTTATTCCCACAGACAAATGTAGCTTTAGCCCTACATTAAAGATGCTTTCTTTTTGTAAAGACAGAGACCACAAAAGAAATTCAAAACTAATCCAAACACAGTGAACAATAAATAATTGGTGGTATGTATAGGAATGTCCCCCATAGACTCACATGTTTGAATGCTTGGTCCCTAGGAAGTTGCACTACTAAGAGATGTGGCCTTGTTTGGGTAGGTGTGGGCTTGTTGGAGGAAGTTTGTCCCTTTGAAAGTAGACTTAGAAGTCTCAAATGGTCAAACTACTCTCCCAGTGGCGCGTAGCATCATTCTGCTGCCTGTGGATCTAGATGTGGAGCCTGCACGTAACCATGCTTTTTGCCATGACTAAACCTTTGAAACTGTACGTAATCTACAATTAGATATTTTCCTTAATAAGAGTAGCCATGGACTTATTGTCTCTTTATAGCAATAAAACCTTAACTAAGATAAACTATGGGGTGCCCAACACTACCTGATCTATCTATAACACAGCCCCCTTGTTTGAGGTTCATGACACATCTCAGAGGAGAATTTGCAATCCTGTAAGGGGCAGAAGACCTCCTGTCTACTGTGAAATTGTGTCTTTTATATTTTATGTGAATGCTAAACTCAAGAAAATTCAAACACCATCAGCCACATTCAGAGAGTCCGGTTTGATCACATGCTCCATCAGTTCCAGTCCAACTGGCCTTGGTGATCTCCCATTAGATCAGTCCCGCCATCTCAGTGGGTGGACGCACCCCTCGTGGTCCTGATTTCCTTGTTCATGTTCTCCCTCCTTCTGCTCTTCATATGGACCTTGGGAGCTCAGTCCAGTGCTCCAATGGAGAAGCCAAGGACAATGGTGCTGGGTTTTGATTCTACTGCATGGACGGGCTTTGTGGGAGCCTAGTCCATTTGGATGCTCACCTTTCTGGACCTGGGGGGAGCAGGGAGGACCTTGGACTTCCCATAAGGTAGGGAACCCTGGACTGCTCCTTGGACTGGAGAGGGAGGGGTAGGGGGAGTGGGGAGAGGGGAGAGAAGTGGGAGGAGGCAGAAATTTTTAATAAAAAATAAATAATTAAAAAATTCAAACGTATGGCTGCGTAAATAGACCTAAAGAATGAAAACACCAATTGACACTCCAGAATACATGGGGAAATCTATATAAAGATCTCCAGGTGATTAATGAGTTCTGAGAGAAGGAGAGTCAGTATTTTCCAGGAATGAGCTCCTGGTAAGTTATCTGATGCCATGTGGTTAACCATAAATACATACACAAGTAAGCAACATTAAATGAAGCCATGCAGTTATATTTATATATTTATTGCTTTATGTACAGCTATATGCAATAATAATAAAAATTAAATAAAAAGCCATGAACTTGAGAGGGAGTCCTAAGAGGAGGTAGAGTGGGATAGGGTGGGAAGGAAAGGATGTAATCTAAGCATAATATGTATGTAGAAAATTCTTAAAAAGTACTTTAAAAAGTTTTAAAAATAAGAATGAACATAAGAAAGAACTGTGGAGAATGAGAGAATGAGAAATAGCTATCAAGGGAGTGATCATGGAGGGAAGCTGAGGAGTCTCTGATAAGAACACCTTCCATTTCTGGGCAACATCCTGGAGCAGTTGTCTCCTGATACCCAGAAAAATGGAAAGTTCTCATCTTTTATAATCTTGTAGCTGTGGTGAGATGTTTCACACCATGTGATGTAGTTAAGTGTAGTGTAAGTGACAAGGAGCATGGAGGAACCAGGTATTGAATACTGTGGGTAGTCAGGTCACAGCACAGACATCTTCTAAATTCTGTCCTAGCATGAGGTGTAGGAGTTGTGGCCTGATTAATGGTGTGGATATCTGTTTTAAAGCTGCAGACCTGTGTCCTAACACAAAAGTAAGGTGACCATACACTGACAGTGGATAAAAGTAGGGGAGCTCAGAGAATAGCTATAATTACCTAAGATAAGAGTTTGAGAGGGGATTCAGAGTTTTTACTTGCAGAGTTCTTAGAGAGGGCCGAGGGGAGAACAGTTCAGTAGCAGAAAGCTCTTGATGAGCAGGAAATGTTAAAAGGAGGGAAAATGCCAGAATGTTCCCTACTCAAAGCTAATCACCATTGGATATTATATTATGATGACTGAAGTTCCAAACTGTGACAGGGTGAGTTTCCAGATAAATTTCCAACCAGAATGGGCCAAAGAGACAGCGTAGTGAGTGCTTGCTCTATGGCTGACATGCTGAGTCAAACCCCATGTCCCACCTAGTGGAGATATAGACCTAAACACTTCATGTCTTCTAACATGATTGTACAGTATGATTTCCCCATGTGCAGAGCAAGGAAATAAGAAAGGATGTCTGGGGATATGGCTCAATGAATAAGTACACATTTTCCTCTTCCAGAAAACCTGAGTTCAGTTCCCAGTACCAATGTTAGGTACCAATGTTGGCTTCTCAACCAACCTTCTGTAACTCCAGCTCCAGGGTATTCTACAAAGTCCCCTGTCATAAGAAGTCTCTTGAACACAGTTTATACAGAACCATATATATATATATAATAAAATAAAATAAATCTAATAAAATTAAAATGAGAAAGAGATGGCCCAGGCATTCTAGAGGTAGCATGTAGAGAAGGTATCTCCTAAATACAAAATGCTCTTAATTGTGAGTACCCCTGAAAGCAGTTGGATTGAACCATAGAGATACCTAAGAATACAATTCCATACAGGGTAAATGACTTGTTTCATGAGCACTATATGAAATGAGGTCATGCCACATTGCTTCTCTTCACCAATTTTTGTAGAGCTACCTAGACACTCCCACCAAAGCTAAGGGATGAACACAACTGCTTAGGTTATAGACCCAGTGTTCCATGAAATGCAAAGGGACCAAGATTCCTCTCTTTTCTATCTAGCTTCAGTTTTCATTTATTTTTAAAAGAATTTTACAAGATTTGCTGATGTACATGAGTGTTTTGCCTGCAGGTGTGTCTGTGTACCACCTGCATGTGTTGCTTACAGGGTGCAGTAAAGACATTATATTCCCTAGAATTGGAGTTAAATGTTATGGTGAACCACCCTGAAGGTGCTGGAAATTTATTCCATGTCCTATGAAAGAGCAGCCAGTTCTCTTAACCAAGAAGCCTTCCCTTCAACTCCTGGACTTCCTTTCAACCTGCTGGCACCCTCCTCATACTTCTGAACTCACTATAGAATCACTGTTTCACAAAGAAGTTGAAGTTGAGAATATTCTATTACTGTTTTGTTTTCATTTCTTTTCCAGACAGGGATTTTCTGTGTAGCCCTGGATGTTCTAGATCTCATTCTATAGATCCACATGCCCTTGATTCCTGAGTGCTGGTATTAAAGACATGTGCCACCACTGCCTGACATCCAACTGGTCTTAGTATATCTATGGAATGATGGTAAAAGAGAAAAATTAAAATCTTTAATTTTTATCAACATAAAGAAAGTTTTACTGATCAAAAGGGCAATTGTGGATTATATTTATAGACACATACAGGTATAATAGCCCAAATCAAAGGTCTACACACAGTGGCAGAGAGACGATGTACCCCTATAGAGTTTTGCTATTTCCAATTATATCCTGAGGAACACATGATATATTTTTACTTTTTATTTTATTTTATTTTTAGCCCACATTAGTGTTTAAACAGTCAGTGTAGGCACACTCAGAGTATATTAAGTGCAATGTCAAACATTTATCTGAAATCACCCTGTTAAGAGTTGATTATGTGTTGGGATAACTCAGCCAAAGTATCAGAACAAGTCTAGATTGCGTGGATCTCACAATAAATGTAGCCCTAAGAAAGAAACCTTGAGACGCAGGGACAGTCTAGATGAGGGAACTATGTAATTTTATTAGAGGGGAGATTAACCACCAGGATGTCCTGGCACCAGATCATTGTCCAAGATTCCTGGCTCCAGATGAGCTGGGGAGTGTGGGCAGGCTTGGAATATGACCTGTTAGAGCTAACAGAGAAAAATGTTTTACCAGATGTCTGAATCTCCTAGCCCATGGAACTAGTCAGTGTTTCCATGAGAGTCACAGTTAGACTAGGTTACCTGGGCCTTCTGAGTCTCAGCATGGAGAACACAGCAGTGTACACATGTCAAGGCCCTTAGCCAACTGTTCTGAGGGGCTTATGGAACTTCACATGAATGTCAGGGTCTGCAAGGGGAAGGACAGAGGAAGTAGGTCCTCTTGATGACTGAATGTCCTCAGGGATAAGTCTAGTGAACCCTCTCCTGTAGGTAAGTAGTAACAGACATGACTGATGTGGACAGCTGTTCTCTCCCAATGTCAGGTCCTTGTTCATATTTAGCCTACTTATTTCTGTGACAATATTCATTTACCGTATGTGAGAATATTATAATATTCAGACACAGAAAAAACAGTGGTTAAATTGGTCTTATACAAGAAATAAATGGAAGATGTGTTGCATAAGCATTCTGCCTACAGTTACATATCCAGTATCTCCACTCCAGAGGCCTTCTCTGATGTCTGTGGAGGTGGAAGAACTGTTTTACAAAGACGTTAGTCTTTGTGATCAGCAGCTTGAGGGGATTCTGGTACTGGGAACAAAAACAAATAGTTAGTTCTGACTGTAGAATTAAGCCACTTTCCTCTGGAGAGTTTCTGCAGAATTTTAGGTCTCCCCAGAATACCTACTGGACAGTAAATGATGTGATTTCTTGTATGTTGCTATCTTTACATCTGGAAGGTAAAGGACAAGGCATACATTTGTCCCTTCAAGTAGATACTGTATCTAGCACAGGGACTTTGCTGATCAATTTTAGTGTTTGTCTCTCATCTTATCATATTGTGCTCTTTATAGAAATAGCCCTTGCAGTGACTTGCCTTAGATACTTGGTATTAGTAAAATGGTCACATATGGAATAAATAAGCATCCCAAATCTCTATCTAAGATCTGTCAAAAATAACTGCCCATTTCAGCCAGAGTAGTCCTTGCAAGTTCTTGCTCTCTATCTTATACCCGTAAGATCTGCCTCTGAAAACATTCACCTGGAATGGCTGTAGTGATGGCTCATTGCAGGCTAAGTCTCCTTGTCTTCCATGCTGTAAGTACTACTGCTTATTTACTGTGCTAGGTGTGGTGGTTTGAATAGGTATGGCCCCATAGACTCAAGTATTTGAACGCTTAGATAATAGGGCATGGCAATATTAAAAAGCCTGTCCTTGATTGGGTAAGTATGGCCTTTTAGGAGAAAGTGTATCACTTTGCTGGAAGGCTTTATGGAATTATATACTCAAGTTATGCCTACTGTAGTAAACAGTTTTTTTCCACTCCCTGTGTATCAAGATGTAGAACTCTCAGCTCCTTCTTTAGCACTTTTTCTGCAATGGTGATAATGTGTTAAACCTCTGAAACTATAAGACAGACCTAATTAAATGTTTTTCTTAAATTATAAGAAAGGTTATAAGATTATAAGGGTTATAAGAATTGCATAGTCTTCAGGATCCTAGAGAATTAAGTAATAAGGTAAGCCCTAAAAAAAGCATAGAGATCCACCTGGAAAGTCGAAATAGACAAGACACCTGACAAAATTGGGAGCATGGGGGTGGAGGGAAAATGGAGGGTGGAAGGGGAAGAAGAAGAGAGAAGGGGAGGGGCAAGGAGAACTTGAGGGAATGGCATAGTCGAGATGGAGGAAGGACAGAGATGAGAGCAAGAAAAGAGATATCTTGACTGAGGGAACCATTATGGGGTTAGCAAGAAACCTGGCTCTAGAGAAATTCTCAGAAATCCACAAGGATGACCCAAGCTAACACCTTAATCAATAAAAGAGAGGGAACCTTTTCTTGGTATAAATTGGTGCAGTGCAACCAGATGTTTAAAAACAAAGAAAATAGTAGAGCCATGAATTCCATCTCTTGGGAGCCTGCACATAGCAGAAGAGATGCAGTGTACACCAATGTATCCTTTCTGTTCCAGGGCACTGTTGAGAAAGAAGTATGATCATACACATTGGATACATTAAACAGAGATTTGAAAAATTGAAAGAACTACATGTAAACTGTACGTGATTCTCCATGGCAACCAGCTGCTTGGTATGGTTTATCCTACTTGATACACTGGAATGTCAGGACCAGACTGTGCTTGATATCCCTTCCACTGCATTGTTTCCCCATGTTGTGGACTGGGCTCTTCCTGTGGGTCACACATAGGGTAGAAATAGTACAAAAGATCAGAATCCCACCTGTCTTTACCTGCAGGGAAGAGAACCTGCACTGGTTAAACTCAGCCCCAGGATGTCAGCTGCAGTCCAGACACATGGAGCGCTTACCATGCACATGTACCCAGAAAGACTCTGTGGGAATCAGGCAGTCTCTCACTGATGAAACCGTGGAATCTTCAAAGAGAGGACCAGGAAATTCTGGTTTCAAATCTCTGTTCCTTTCCTGGACTCCAGATGACACATGAGAGCTTTTTGTCGCGGCATGGTTTTGACATCCTCTTAGAGCTTGTAGCAGACAAGGCTTTATCGGTTTGTGGAGCCAGCCAGTGATGATCATGAGAGCTTTGGTTAGGCTAGGTCACCTGGATTATCTTCCCCAGAGGCACCACACAGAGTATAGTTGGTCAGGTGACCAGACCATTATTACTGTCCTGATGGAATTATGTGACCTCACAGAATGTCAGGTTCCCCAAGGGGAGGAAAAAGGGACACAATCCCTCTTTGCAAGTGATTGTCTTCTGGTAGTCCAGCTCTGAAGTTCTCTCTCTCTCTTTTTTTTTATTGAGAAAAAGAAAAGAAAAAAAAGTTTCCGCCTCCTCCCAGCCTCCCATTTCCCTCCCCCTTGTCCCACCCTTCTCCCCCTCCCCCCGCTCCTCTCCCCCTCCCTCTCCAGTCCAAAGAGCAGTCAGGGTTCCCTGTCCTGTGGAAAGTCAGATTGGCTAAAATCAAAAACACCAATGATAGCCTTTGCTGGAGAGGTTGTGGAGAAAGGAGTACACTCATCCACTGCTGGTGGGAATGCAAACTTGTGCAACCACTCTGGAAAGCAGTGTGGAGGTTTCTCAGGAAATTCGGGATCAACCTACCACTGGACCCAGCAATACCACTCTTGGGAATATATCCAAGAGAGGCCTTAATCTTACAACAAAAGTATATGCTCTACTACGTTCATAGCAGCATTGTTTGTAATAGCCAGAACCTGGAAACAACCTAGATGCCCTTCAATTGAAGAATGGATGAAGAAAGTATGGAATATATACATATTAGAGTACTACTCAGCAGTAAAAAACAAGGACTTCTTGAAGTTTGCAGGCAAATGGATGGAAATAGAAAGCACTATCCTGAGTGAGGTAAGCCAGACCCAAAAAGAGGAACATGGGATGTACTCACTCATATTTGGTTTCTAGCCATAAATAAAGGACATTGAGCCTATAATTCGGGTTCTTAGAGAAGCTAAATAAGAAGGAGAACCCAAAGAAAAACATATAGGCATCCTCCTGAATATTAACCTTCATCAGGCGATGAAAAGAGACAGAGACAGAGACCCACATTGGAGCACCGGACTGAAACCTCAAGGTCCAAAGCAGAAGGAGAGAGAGCACGAGCAAGGAACTCAGGACCACGAGGGGTGCACCCACACACTGAGACAATGGGGATGTTCTATCGGGATCTCACCAAGGCCAGCTGGCCTGGGTCTGAAAAAGCCTGGGTTAAAACTGGTCTCGCTGAACAGAGTGGACAATGAGGACTACTGAGACCTCAAGAACAATGGCAATGGGTTTTGATCCTACTGCACGTATTGGCTTTGTGGGAGCCTAGGCAGTTTGGATGCTCACCTTACTAGACCTGGATGGAGGTGGGTGGTCCCTGGACTTCCCACAGGACAGGGAACCCTGTTTGCTCTTTGTGCTGACGAGGGAGGGGAACTTGATTGGGGGAGGGGGAGGGAAAGGGGAGGCGGCGGTGGGGAAGAGACAGAAGTCTTTAATAAATAAATAAATTAAAAAAATAATAGAAAAAAAGAAAAAAAAATCCCCATCCATAAAAAAAAAACAAAAACAAAAACAAAAAAAAAAAGAGAAAAAGAAAAGAAAAAAAAGTTTCCGCCTCCTCCCGGCCTCCCATTTCCCTCCCCCTCGTCCCACCCTTCTCCCCCTCCCCCCGCTCCTCTCCCCCTCCCTCTCCAGTCCAAAGAGCAGTCAGGGTTCCCTGTCCTGTGGAAAGTCCAAGGCCCTCCCCCCTCTGTCCATGTCTAGGAAGGTGAACATCCAAGGTGGCTAGGCTCCCACAAAGCCCGAACTTGAAGTAGGATCAAAACCCTGGGCCATTGTCCTTGGCTTCTCATCAGCCCCCATTGTTCGCCATGTTCAGAGAGTCTGGTTTTATCCCATGCTTCTTCTGTCGCAGTCCAGCTGGCCTTGGTGAGCTCCCAATAGATCAGTCACACTGTCTCAGTGGTTGGGTGCAACCCTTGTGGTCGTGACTTCCTTGCTCATGTTCTCCCTCCTTCCGCTCCTCATTGGGAACTTGGGAGCTCAGTCCGGTGCTCCAGTGTGGGTCTCGGTGACTATCTCCATCCATCACCAGCTGAAGGTTCTATGGTGATATGCAAGATATTCGTCAGCAGTGCTATAGGATAGGGTCATTTCAGGTTCCCTATCCTCAGCTGCCCAAGGAACTAACTGGGGACCTCGCCTTGGGTTCCTGGGAGCCACTCTAGGTTCAAGTCTCTTGCCAACCCTAAGGTGGCTCCCTTAACTAAGAATTGAGCTTCCGTGCTCCCCTATCCAACCTTCCTTTATCCCAATCATCCTGTTTCCCCAAGTTTCCCTCATCCTCCCCTTCTCACTTTTCTCTCCCCATCCCCCATACTCCCATCCCACCCCACCCCCAAGGTCCCAAATTTTCTCCCCTCAATTTTGTCTACTTCCCGTATCCAAGAGGATAGTTATATGTTTTTCTTTGGGTTCACCTTCTTATTTAGCTTCTTTAGGTTCACCACTATATACTCCGTGACCGTTATTTATGGCTAGAAACCAATTATGAGTGAGTACATCCCATGTTCCTCTCTTTGGGTCTGGGATACCTCACTCAGGATAGTGTTTTCTATTTCCATCCATATGCATGCAAAATTCGAGAAGTCATTGTTTTTTACCGCAGCGTAGTACTCTAATGTGTATATATTCCACACTTTCTTCATCCATTCTTCCATTGAAGGGCATCTAGGTTGTTTCCAGGTTCTGGCTATTACAAATAATACTGCTATGAACATAGTTGAACAAATGCTTTTGTCATGTGATAGGGCATCTCTTGGGTATATTCCCAAGAGTGGTATTGCTGGGTCCAGGGGTAGGTTGATCCCGAATTTCCTGAGAAACCGAAACACTGATTTCCAAAGTGGTTGCACAAGATTGCATTCCCACCAGCAATGGATGAGGGTACCCCTTCCACCACAGCCTCTCCAGCAAAGGCTATCATTTGTGTTTTTGATTTTAGCCATTCTGACAGGTGTAAGATGATATCTCAAAGTTGATTTGATTTGCATCTCCCTAATCACTAAGGAGGCTGAGCATGACCTTAAGTGTCTTTTGGCCATTTGAACTTCTTCTGTTGAGAATTCTCTGTTCAGTTCAGTGCCCCATTTTTTAATTGTGTTAATTAGCATTTTGAAGTCTAGTTTCTTGAGTTCTCTATAAATTTTGGAGATCAGACCTTTGTCTGTTGCGGGGTTGGTGAAGATCTTCTCCCAGTCAGTGGGTTGCCTTTTTGTCTTAGTGACAGTGTCCTTTGCTTTACAGAAGCTTCTCAGTTTTAGTAGGTCCCATTTATTCAATGTTGCCCTTAATGTCTGTGCTGCTGGGGTTATGCTTAGAAAGCGATCTCCTGTGCCCATTTCTTGTAGGGTGCTTCCCACTTTCTCTTCTATCAGGTTCAGTGTGCTCGGACTAATATTGAGGTCCTTGATCCATTTGGACTTGAGTTTTGTGCAAGGTGATAGATATGGGCCTATTTTCATTCTTCTACAGGTTGATATCCAGTTGTGCCAGCACCATTTGTTGAAGATGCTTTCTTTCCTCCATTGTATACTTTTAGCTCCTTTATCGAAAATGAGGTGATCATAGGTTTGTGGGTTAAAATTTGGGTCTTCTATGCGATTCCATTGATCAAGTTCTCTGTTTTTATGCCAGTACCACACTGTTTTCATTACTGTAGCTCTGTAATAGAGTTTGAAGTCGGGGATGGTAATGCCACCAGAAGATCCTTTATTGTATAGGATTGTTTTGGCTATCCTGGGTTTTTTGTTTTTCCATATAAAGTTGATTATTGTCCTTTCAAGATCTGTGAAGAATTTTGCTGGGATCTTGATGGGGATTGCATTGAATCTATAAATTGCCTTTGGTAGGATTGCCATTTTTACTATGTTGATCCTCCCAATCCAAGAGCAAGGGACGTCCTTCCATTTTCTGGTATTCTCTTCAATTTCTTTCTTCAATGCCTTAAAGTTCTTGTCAAATAGGTCTTTTACTTCCTTGGTTAGAGTTACCCCAAGATATTTTATGCTGTTTGTGGCTATCGTGAAAGGTGAAGTTTCTCTGATTTCCCTCTCTGCTTCCATATCCTTTGTGTACAAGAGGGCGACTGATTTTTTGGAGTTGATCTTGTATCCTGCCACATTACTAAAGGTGTTTATCAGCTGTAGGAGTTCTTTGGTGGAGTTTTGGGGGTCGCTTATGTACACTATCATATCATCTGCAAATAACGAAAGTTTAACTTCTTCTTTTCCAATTCGAATCCCCTTGATCCCCTTATGTTGTCTTATTGCTATTGCTAGAACTTCAAGCACTATATTGAAGAGATATGGCGAGAGTGGACAGCCTTGTCGTGTTCCTGAGTTTAGTGGGATGGCTTTGAGTTTCTCTCCGTTTAATTTGATGTTAGCTGTCGGCTTGCTGTATATAGCTTTTATTATATTTAGGTATGACCCTTGTATCCCTAATCTCTCCAAGACTTTTATCATAAAGGGATGTTGAATTTTGTCAAATGCTTTTTCAGCATCTAATGAAATGATCATATGGTTTTTTTCGTTCAGTTTATTTATATGATGAATTACATTGATAGATTTTCGTATGTTGAACCAGCCCTGCATCTCTGGGATAAAGCCTACTTGATCATA